>LUCG01169066.1:0-7500 GCA_001633085.1 Carthamus tinctorius
CCTTTCTCTCTATCTCTCTCTTATTTTCTTTTTCTTTTATTTTTTTAATTAATTAATTAGATTGATATGAGTAATTATGGTATGGTATGGTGTTTGTAAGATAATGGAAAACTGATGTGGCGATGAGGTGGCAGGTAAAGATGGTATGGGTAAGAATAGCCTAATAATACAACCAACAATGAGTAATGATGCTTTTAAAAGCATAAAATTAGTACCCAACGGAAAAAACATATATTAAAATATATAACATGTATAATTGAGTAATATTTAATCATACCATTTCCAACCTCAACCAGAACCTTCTTTGGGTATGAAAAACCATACCCATCCTTGTCTCGTCACCTCATTAGCCAGGGAATCCCCGACCCATTAGGGGTAGGTATCCGACTCGACACTTGATTACTAGTGACTATTTTTAACGGTGTTAGATGCAAGGACAAAAATGAAAGCCCGAAATGTTATGGGCCGTTTGGTTCGTAAAATTGGATGGAATTCGAAGGAATTGGAATGACGAATTCCATTGACTAAATTCCATGTTACTGTTTGGTTTATAGAATGAAAACTAATGAATATTTCGAATTCCTTCAAATTCCTTAAATCAATAAATTTGTCATTCCAGGTCATATCCCATGGAATTCATTTGAATCATTCCTCATTCCCCTCGTTTTCTCCATCTATGACTATCCCATATCCATCAATCGTTCTCTCATGCCAAATCTTTTGGTTCGGTTTGGTCTCGGTTTTTTATTTATTAAATAATCGATTATATATATAAAATTAAATAATCAAATCATATATGTAATAAAAATAATTTAATTTAAAGCGGTTCGGCCTTTGGGGAAACCAAGTATGTTTGGTCCAGTTTTTCCGGTCGAGATGAAAATCAAAACCAAAATCGAACCATTTTTGGTTCGGTTTTTTCCCGGCCGAGATGGAAACCAAAACCGAAATCGATCCAATTTCGGTTTTCGACTTGACTTTTCCTGGTCGAGATGGAAACCAAAAATGAAATCGAACCGATTTCAGTGTTTGGCCCTTCGGTTTTTCCCGATCGAGATGGAAAACATAACCAATATCGAACCGATTTCGGTTTTCGACTCGGTTCGGTTTTTTCAGTCGAGATGGAAACCAAAACCGAAACCAAACCGTTGCATTTTTTACAATTTAATTCCAATTCCGTTTAACCAAACACAATCAAAATGTATGATCAAATTCCTATCAAATTCCAATTTCAATTCATTCAAAGTATGAATTCGATTTCGAATTTTATTTCGAGAACCAAAAACGCTTGTCTTAGAGAAAACTTGGAGGATAGACTCGGTGGCCGTAAGGACAAAATGGGAATAAAACAATGATTCCGCTTAAAATGTCGCAATACGCCACCGCCATCACAGTTTCCATAAACAACCGCACTGAAATCAATTGTTGAACGATAATCTCTTCTTTAGATTGAAAGAGAGAGAGAGAGAACTACGAAGGATTTTGGCGGTGGTGATGAGGGGTCTGCCGAGATTGATAGCAGGGCAACGAGCCCGTCTTTGCCGGAGATTGAAACCCTACCTTGATACCGGCGCTGCACGGCATGCTTCTCGCCGTCTGTTATCCGTTTCTTCTTCGAACAATGTTTTCTCTCATTTCACATCATCGACCTCGAGACCTGTTTTCCCCTATGCGTCATCTGGTGTAGTAAATTTCGCAGGTTAGTTGGTTCCAGTTTACATCTATGCAAGTGTTTATGATGAATTATATATTAATGTTGTAAACTGATTTTTATGATCCCAATTCTTCATGTCTTTCCTCTTATCTATTAATGTTTAAACATTTTTTGTTGTTGTGATCTTGTCCTTTCTGTTTGGTAATCGGAGAAACTTTGAGCTAGAATTCGAAGTGAAGTTTAAAATTCAGTTACTCTATCTCAAAATGATCGAGCTTTATCCCAATAAGTAAAAAGCTAAGGAAGATTTTTTTAACACTGGGTGCCCTAAATTACTTGAAGTCACTGGTAAAGATGTCCACGAAAAGGAATTTATTTTCTTCAGAGAGATCTTATTAATACCATCATTGTCTCAAGGACTATCAATATGATAAGAATTGGATTAGGGAGAAAAACATCATAAGAAGGGAAGGGGGTTCGGGGAACGCTCAGGAACTAGCTATACAATTAGAGTTGGATTGGGGACAAGACATCATAAAAGGAGAAGGGGATTTGGGAACAGGAAAAGAAATCAAACCACACCTTGATAGAACTCGTAAAGCTTCCAAAACCCACATGTAGTAGACAACATTAAGCAAATCTTTTGTCTAGAGTAAGCCAGATCAATGTTCTTCGTAAATGATTCTCTATGGGTTATGAGGCTAGGGTGCACCCAGGTAGATGCTCTGTGTCTAGATAAGCCGTTAATGAGAATTTGCTTGTTGCTATGGAAGATAGACATATCATATAAAGTAGCAAGTATATGGCATATGGAAGAAATCAGGATTTCTTTAAGTTCACCAATGTAACTTCGCAATCCAAGATGTCATACTACAAATTCTAGACCCTTGGGGATAATTACTTAGGCAACTGCTATGGTATTTTCATAATTTGAGTGCAAAGACAAGAAGGAATACTTTGAAGGCTTGCAGTATTATAATGTGCAGTGACGATTAAAAACATGATATATATTTATCTCGTCCTATCTAATTGTGTTCTACTTTTGTTAATAGCTGTTTATTGGATTTGACAGATGATACCCATGCTCGTATGATACACCTTTATTACACATTTACACATGTACAGTAATAATGTCATCCGATGTGGCTATTATGCTGATGAGTTAGGTATTAATCACAACTTCAGCTTGGATCCAAAGCTTCAGTCTTCATGTAATAAATGCAAATAACGGAAATACTTTGTAGCTGCCTATCTGGGGATGAGCTTTACTCTATGCATTGAGAAGAACTATAAGAATATAATTCATTTCCCCATTTGAACCTCAAAAAGGTAGAACTATGTTTATGATTACCGCATTTCATGGTAAATCATGCTGGATAATTGGTTTCAGGTGCTCTGTCACAACTTTGAACACCAGGGTCACATCATAAGGAGTATATAAATGTGTAAAGTAGTTCAGAGGGGATGAGTGAACAATGAGCTAGATAAGTTAACGTCCTTGAATAAGGTCTGTCTGAGTACCGGTTTATAATACTGACTGGTATAAGTTCATGTGACATCATTGCTTACATAAAAAGTTCGAGATTCATGATGCATTCTCTTGATACGGAGCATATCTTCCTGAAGACTTTGGTAGAATTTAAAAGATAGAACACCATGGTTAGGTCAAGATAAAGCACATGGAGGCTTTCAAAGTTATTAACTCATGCCTTGGTGTGCACGATAAAAATTAGCCAACCACTTACCAGTGATGAAAAAGAAAAAAAAGATGATTCTGTTTTTATAATTAGATATCATTAAATGATCCAGGAGAATAGTAAGAAACATATTGTAGACATGTTGGGTGAGTCTCCAAGAACCAAAGGAACATGGAACGAATTGTTACCAGTATATTATGCTGGTATCAGGAATTCCCTTCTGATTATCCTTCTAGTTAGGTTGTTAAACATTGGATATCCCCTTGGTTGAGAAGTGATTAAAGGGACAAAGAGGACATACTTCTTTCAGAAAGTGGGTTAGTGGGAGTTTCTCCAAACCATAATTATTACACCTATAACTTTTGTATGCTTAGTTTTTATTCCATCATCATGATATTGTGTCAAGACATCCCTACTGTTTGCGAGTGTAATTCTTTGATATGGAATCTATATATCATGTTGTTACATGGTTTTACCGTGTAGCAATAATTTGCTTTTGTTATGTTAAATATAAGCAAATGACCTAGTCTTTCAAATGGGTGTGTTCTGACATTAATTTGGACAGGGCAGAGGAGGACCATGTTTATCCAAACACAATCCACTCCTAATCCTTTGTCTCTGATGTTTTATCCTGGGAAACCAGTGATGGAAGTTGGGAGCGCAGACTTCCCAAATGCCCGTACAGCTATGAATTCACCATTGGCGAAGGCCCTCTACGGAATTGATGGTGAGCTTACTTTTTTTATTATGATGTTGCTTGCCTTCATGGCTGAAAGTTTTAGTATTATCGTGTATAACTTAATGATGACCAGTTGGAATGTTTTGTTGTATTACTTGGATTCACTTTTACTGTCTTTTTATATGCCAAGCTCGTAAGATATAAGGCATATTGTTGATTTGTTTTCTGATTTAAAAATTTTCTTCTTCAGTTTCTGAATTTTTCTAGACGCTACAAAATTTTAAATTTCACCTGATTCATATGAATTTTCACAAAGCGAGAACGGGTAAATTGATTGAGCCTAGGACTCTTCCATACATTTCCCATTTCTTTGTATCCCCAGTGTTATCCTGGATTAGCCGGCCCTTCTTATTTGTTATGCTCCCATATTTTTTTTAACATATTATGGTTGGTAGGAGATAGCAACTTAGGTGGATCTAGGAGTACAGATATCATAATGGTATCTTTACATTTTGAGGTAATTTGAACTACTTAAATATTTGTGGGTTGGTAAAAATCTCAGTTCCAGAGAACACATTTTTGCAGTGTAAAAACTATTCTGTATATATATTCTTGCATGTCCTACTCCTATGGATGTTTTCCTTGGACACAAGCACTTACAGGCAGCCTTACAGGGTCTTGTGTGGAATGATGGAACGACATGGGGTTTATAGCAGGACGGTAATACCTAGTAAAGCTCTATCTGAACAATTATTTTCTCAAATAGTCACTACTAGTGACTTCTTACTCAAGTGAATTTTAAAACGTCACCATGTTGAAGCAGATTTATGTTTCTCAAATTTCATAAATGTTTCTTGTTTGAACACTTATAATCTACCAGAGGCACGGAGACAGAGTAGAGCTCTGCTCTTTAACCTTTTAAAGGTTGAACTTGCTAGAGTTGCTACTTGAGTCTGGACTTGGGTTTAAGGCCACTCACTTAAAATATGCAGGCATGTTGAAAAGTTTAATTTATTTTTTGATATTAGTGTGTACCTCTGGTTGGCGGTAGCAATTTATTTGAAACAAACAGCAACTTGCTGTAAAAAAATGAGGAAATGAATGTGTCTTTACATCTATGCTTTTTTAACATGATCTGCACATTGTTCTCATATAAGTATATAACAATTGTCAGAGATCAATGTTTGATCCAAGGTACAAATAGCTTAGTAATAAGAATACATAAGGCTTGGTACATTAGATAAAGGCTATAAGCAAACAGATTTGCCATGTAAATAAGAAACTTCGGTAAGTTTCAACGTAAGTTGGACTATTCGTACAGGTATGCTGATAGATATATTATCTTCATACATTGCTATGGCTCTAACTTGTAAGTAGACCCACCTTAATAGATTTTGATGAAGTGTTTATTTAGTCGAGGAATATTATCGATTGGTTGAACTAACATGCTCTGCTGTTGTGCAGGAATTACTCGTGTTTTCTATGGTTCAGATTTTGTAACTGTAACAAAGTCAGAAGATGCTTCTTGGGACTTCCTAAAACCCGAGATTTTTGCGGCAATTATGGACTTCTACTCATCTGGGAATCCGCTATTTTTGGATGCGAGTACAGCAGCTTCTAAGGATACAGCTATTCATGAAGTATTTAGACTTTCCTCTTTTCTAATCTCACCTAAGATGTTTCTTTTCCCAGTTCTTGTGTATATTGATAGGAATAGCGATAAGCACCCTATCATGTTTGCTTTATGTGTCACTTAGTAAAGTATTCATACATGCATCAATCAGTCCTAGTATAGGCAATAATATCATGGGAAAATGAGGAAGCTAGACCATGTGTTTGTTTCTGTTCGACAATCTTTTCCTTGAATGACTACTTTCACCACCTATAAAGCTAATGCATAGGCAATAATTGTTTTTGGCCCGTGGCCAGCTTGGAAGTTCACTATGAAAACTAGCACCTTTGGAACAAGCTAAAAAGGTACATTGGTTCAAGTTAATCAACAGATTGATTAAGGGGCCGTTTACCAAACACTTACCCGGGTAAGCACTTAGCAAGTCATGTTCCCTTACCGAATGCATATCGCAAGGACCAAGAATCTTACCTCAGTAAGAGCGAAGGCAAGGACCGAGAGTGTTACCCGGTAAGTGATTGTCGGCATCTCTTACCACGGTTAGCGTTTACCGGGTAAATTATTGCATAGGATACCGTCTTGTGGACTAAAATCTTGCCCGGTAAGTAACCGATAGTGTTCAATTTTGCCGATAAGCACTTACCTGGGTAAGCGTTCGGTAAACGGCCCCTAAGTTTATCCTTTCCGGCTAAGCAACAAGGAGAAGATTTCACCTTTTGGTAGCAAGGGTCATGTTACAGCCTCAGGTTTCCTCTTATTTCTTTCTAGTGATGGCCACATATAATGGAATGTGGCCCGTTACTATTTCTCCTTCCTGGTTGAGATAGGCTTGTAGATTTGAAATATTGAGCAATTGTGGTGCAAAAACACATGCAATAGAGGTCGTGGCAGCATATTTTTTCTGTATAGATCACTATATGTAGCAGGTAGTAGGCACCTTATAGAATTGCACCATTTGATGTGCGGCTGAGCCTTGAGAGACTGAGGTTTTGTTTGGAGAATGGGTAAGGCTATCAATGGAGTTCGGTTGTAGGGAATGACAGATCTGTTCTTCAAGAACATAAATTCACCCCCTTCTCTTGCTTCTAGGAGCACCATTGACTTTGTGATACAGATGCTGTATACGATCACTCACCAACAGACATTGTGATCTTTATGTAACTGTGCCATGTTTGTATTGGTCTCTTTTATGATAGATCATACATTCTTTATGTCCCAATTTTGCTACCCTGCTAAAGAGATATCAGTGGATCCTAGACCTATATGATGATGGCAACAGGAAGAAAAGGATTAATGGGTGTAAAAAGAGAAGGAAAAGTGTAGGCCAAATTAATTCAAGATGTACAATGTTGGCTTTATCTTCTAAAGAGTATAGATCATGCCTGCCTAATTTGTCAAGTTAACTTTGATCATTCCTTCTAGGTATAATTGATCAAATTTGATTCCAGGGATTAACAAACCTCCTGACATTTAGTTTATTACTGGCAGCCCTACATCTTGGTAGAGAGATACAAAGCTAGAAGGTCCTACGTAGATAATTACTTGATTGATGCTTGATGCTTGATGCATGCTATAGGGATAGTTCAGAAGCAGCCATCATTTGTATTGCTTTTCATGTAAAATGCTGGGCTATTATTCTGATGGCTAGAGGTTCTCAATTTTTTGTAAAAAGAGCCTTGATGATGAATGAGCACGAACCTTCTTGGCTATTGCATGACTCCGAAAATTGTATGCATCTATTTATCTGTTTGCTAATTGCTACATCCATAGACATATATATTTGCATGACCCTGAAAATTGTATGCATATATTTAGAGTAGCTGGACTTTTTAGCTTGTTC
>LUCG01169066.1:12500-17803 GCA_001633085.1 Carthamus tinctorius
ACATTTATTATTTTCCACAAACACCCTCTTCCCCCATTCTATAATCTATATCCCCCATTCTTCCCCTTCCTCCTCTCCCACAACTTCAATTCAATTCAATCCTCTTCATCTAACCCTAATTGCAACCTTCTTCTGGTACGTTCAATTCTCTTCTCTTCTCTTCTATAATAATCATACATCTCTTCTTCTTCTTCTTCTTCTTCTTCTTCGTTTTTTGAATTTGATTTTTTTGTATTTCCATTAACCCTAGGTTCTGCTAATCTCCTGTGATTTGAGCGATTGATTTCAATCTCAATCGATCGCTCACGGTTTTACCTTCTCCGATCCTATTCCAAACACCTTCATCAACACAAAACAAGCAATAACAATGGCGGAGGAACAGAATTGGCAAGAAGCGACCAACCACACGCTCTGCGCGAACAACTGCGGCTTCTTCGGAAGCCCTACCACGCTCAATCTCTGTTCCAAATGCTACAAGGATCACTGCCTCAAGGAACAACACATCTCCGAGGCTAAGATCGCCGTCGAGAAGAGCCTATCTCATCAACAGCAACCGGAAACATCGTCATCGTCACCTTCTTCTTCTTCTTCTTTCTCCAATTCTCCTTCTTCTTCTTCTTCCGTTTCCTCCGATCTGTTGACCGCCGTCGGTAAGGCGGCGGCGGTCGCAGATCCGGCCGTGAAACCGCAGGCGCGGAACCGGTGCGGCTCGTGCAGGCGGCGCGTGGGGCTCACCGGCTTCACGTGCCGGTGCGGGACGATGTTCTGCGGTACGCACCGGTACCCCGAGCAGCATGGATGCAGCTTCGATTTCAAGTCCATGGGGAAGGAGGCCATCGCGAAGGCGAATCCGGTGGTGAAGGCTGCAAAGCTGGAGAAGATCTGAGATGAGATCACAGCCGTTGGTTTATTTACTGGTGGGTAAAGAGGGTGGGGGAGATTGGGGGAATTTACTATTTAGTCCGGATTACACATTCAAGGTTTATTCGGGCCGGGTCTTAAGAATATAGAAAAGGATATGAAAAAGAAACAACTTCAATTATATTTTTATTGAATTATTATTGTGTAGTTTTTCTTCTTATTTTCTTATAAATTTAAAGAAAATCAAAATTGTGTTTTATGTCCTCTCATATATGCCATTTAGAAAGATTGTTTTTTAATAGAGCTATTAAAAGGGATGTTTTGGGATTGTTTATCTGCTTATTTTTAAAAAAGCATTTAACTGTGTTTTTAAATAAGTAGATCTATCTTTTTATACTTTTTTATAATTGTTTATCTGTGTTTTCAATCAGTGATAAGCATTATCCAAACGCTTAAAACTGCTTATCTAGAAAACAGAATGGTTGTGTTTGTGTCATCTGATTTTTGTATAGTACAAGACAAAGATACAAAGTAGAAAGCAAATCAAAAACTAATTAAAAAATAAGTAAAAATTTACCTACCTTGAAACATACAAAATACATGACAATCCTCCAAACTTTGTTCGGAAAACCGTGTTTGCTATCTTGATGACATGGTTCAACCATACATTAATCTAAACATTTTTAAGTTTTATCCGGTAAGCGTTTACCGCTAAAACTGAGCGTTATTATCTATAATATTGGACAATATTTTAGTCTCACAAAACGGTATCGTATGCAACAATTTATCTGGTAAGTACTTATCGGGTAATTAAGATTCGTTAATCTCACTTACCGGGTAACACTCTCGGTTCATGCCATTATTCTTACCGAGTAAGATTCTAGTCCTTTTCATGTTCATCCCGTAAGCTAAATTCAGTTGATAAGCACTCATGGGGTAAGCGTTAAGTAAACGATCCCTTAGTTAAATCAAAACATTTAATTGAACTTTTGCAGAGTAAAGTTGATCACTAACATTGTGAAGCTTAAATTGTTAAGTTAGACAAGCCTTATTTTATGTTTGAGATCCAATTAAGGTTATGTTTGGAACTGGTAGCTGATAAGCTAGCTGTTGATTGATAAGCTAGCTGGTAGCTGGTAAGCTAGCTAGTTGCTGATAAGCTAGCTTATGAACAAATTATGTTTGGTAAAAACTAGCTTATGAGTATGTAAAATGANTTGAAAAAACTACAAAAAGCTACTCAAAGTAACGTTTCAAAAAGCTAGCTTTATAATACATATTTAAATGGACTAGCTTACAACGTGTATCTAAATTAAAAAGTTAATTATTATATATATGTGGGGCATGCCATTTATTGGGCGGCTTTGTCTTTAGTCCTTTAAACAATGTATCCTATGACTTATCATCAGCCATGAGGCGTCCTTTTCTATTTGGACTTTTGTTTTTGGCGGATGGGAGTACCTTCTTTTTTTACCATTTCTTTTCTAAATCTTATTATTAAAATCATTATTCCTTTATTCAAAACACACACACATGTATAAACGGAAAATCAAGAAAGACCTCGTAGCTCTATAAATAGCGTATTTACAGTGTCAAAGACATTCGTTAGTTTTCACGTGAGTTTAAATTAGCGAACAAACAAGATTTCCAAACTAACTTGAAACCCAAACTAGCGAACAAACTAGCCAGTGCCATTATATTGTTTTGAGAATAACTTCTTCGTTTTAGCTTCGGTTTTACTCCGAAACAATCCGTTGAATTCCTCGTTGAAATCTCTATTCATGTAGATATGAAATCTAGAATTTAAGACAAAAATTCCGGGTGTTATAGTCAAGTGTATATCCATAGAAAAGTATTGTACAAATTGCAAGTTGGTCATAAAGGCATGCCATCATGCTAAGAGTTTGTTTGTTAGTTAGCAGCTTAACGAGTTTAATGGGACTTATAATTTCTTTGGTCAACTATATATGATTGTTTGGTAACGACTTAATGATATAGAAAACAACTTATTCATTAAACTTCTAGGGGAGAGCTTTATACAGAAAGCCAAGTTTTCTTCCAGATATGCCTATTCCAATTTAAAAAGACGCTCTTTCCATGTATGAAAAAAGCTTCCCAAACAAAAACTAACGTTATTTGTGACATGAAGTCACCGGACTTATTCCCGCACACATAAAATTGAAGTAAATATACGAAATAACAATAGAAAACCAAGGTAGCTTTTCTTGTATTAATTATATCCGAACATTGGTAAAAATGCTTTTATTACGTTATTTGTGACATGAAGATCATAAAGTTGAAGTAAATTTACAAGATAACATGCAAAATGAAAACAAGTATCTAAAAGAGAATATTATCACCCTGCTTCTTGAATATCTGGAGCCAGTATGTAGAAGTGATGATGTCCAAAAGAGGTTTAAACTGCAACAATGCAAACAGAAGCAAGGGTATAGAAGCTAATGAAGAGACAAGCCCAAGAACCCATCTCTTTTCATCTCCAAATACCAGATACAGAATGGCTGCAAACGCTATCATCATGCACATGATCGATACGAAGAGTGTGATGAGGGCTAGTATCAACCTCTTTGGTAGCGAGTAGAGGAAATCTTCAATAGCGTATTGTGCCGTCAGTATGCCCAAGAACAACAAGATGGAACAAACCGACATGAAGAGGGCGAGAGCATCTGCAACGGCAAACACGACAAACACGGGGCGTTGCGCGAACACCGGCAACCCGGTGCCGCTGTTGTTTCCGCCTGGTGTGGTGATGGCCGAGGTGAACATGATCGTAGCGATGAGTGTTGCTACGATTAGCCCTGAGTTGGCTCTGTCTTTCATCCATTGCTCTCCTTCTTTTGCCAGCTTTTCATGTGTTTCGTTGAATATCACTGCTGGTGTCTTTTCATCGATATTCCTGGTTTCTTGATCTTGAGGGAGTGATAGTCTTTCAACCTCCTATAATATAACTATTCATTAATTATATATATACACACACACACACACATATAAACCAATTCAACTTATATTACACTCATATAATACTACAACAAAATGGATCTTTTAGAGTCTTAACCATTACGAAGGCATTATATAATATTAACAAGCCTTCTATATAAGTTTTAGTTCCAACATATACGAAGGCATTACAATAAGTTGTTACGTAGAAGCAAGATACTTAATAAGTTGTATTGACGAATTGATAGCATACAAGAAATAAACTGTCTTGTTAGCTTTCTTATCTTTTCAAAAGCATCATGATATATTTGTTAAGTCCTACTAAATTTCCCAATAGAACTTATTAAGTTGTCTAGCTTTATCGTAATATCTTATTGTAGCGTCATCGACCCGAAGTTTTTGGTTCTTATAAACACAAGTAAGGTGCGAGTAGTTTAGGGTCATTCTAGAAGGTTCCAGAGGTATGTTTGGGCGACTTTCTGTTAGCTTTGTGAAGGGAGTATAAATAAGAGGCCAAACGTCTACAACGACCCATTTTTCAAATTGGAAAACGGAGTAGGATCAAGTAATGATATATATACATACCTTGAACCATTGTAATTCTCGTTGCATTTGAAGGGCTGGACCAGGAGCACTTGCTCTAAGGTTGAGACCAGCTTCATTCTCGGTTTCTCCAGCCAAACGTGCAGCCAAATGCAAAGCAGTGTTGTGTGAGCTATCCTGTAGTTGCAAGGCACGTCCGCGGATGTTGGTGGTCTGATAAATGAGGTTGAATACTTTAGCCCGACGGTTTGCAATTGCGATATGAAAGACACCACGTCCCAGTTTATCCTGTAAATGAATGGCATTTGGGAAGGTTGTCAATATCTCTTCGACCACCTCAACGTTCCCCATCACTGCTGCCCTTTCTAATGGATACCCAATAACATCTCGACTAGCCTTTCCGTGCTGCTGTTCTAGTAAGTAGCAATTGAATCTAAGCAGTTTACGAGCTTCTGCATGTTTCCTTTTTAACTCTTGCATGCGCCTTACCTCTGGCACTGCATTATTAATTCATTTCAAAACTTAGTCTGCATGCCCCTTTGTGCAAGATTTTAAAACATATCTACACATGGGAAAATTGAAATGAGAACCGCAAATTAACCATTAAATATTCATAACTACTACCATGATTTTCGTTATTCATCATTAATAATTTATTAATAGATGATTCATAGGTTTTCAAAATATTTACGGTTCTTATTTGGATCTACCACTATATATATATATATATAGAGAGAGAGAGAGAGAGAGAGAGAGAGAGNAAAAACTTCATCAATATACAAAATCATATAACGATTCGCACGACTTTGCCTACAACTTTAAGTCGCGGTCAAAGTCGGCTGCGTCTAGTTTTTTTTCCCGTTAATGTAACATATGATTTTGTACATGAACGAAGTTTTTCTTGTTTCTTAAATAGTTAGCGCTCTCGTTTGAACCCCCCCCCC
>LUCG01169083.1:0-12495 GCA_001633085.1 Carthamus tinctorius
AAACGGGGTATAATCATGCATTTCAGAACGACCAAAACATGTATAATTTTGGAGTTATCAGTTGCGTCATTGCCCCAAGCGCAAAGATGCTTTTCTTCCTTGCCCATGACGTCCACCTTTTTATTGTAACCTCTCTTCCAACAACCTGCTCCCTAATCCATATGGGACTAGGTAATTCTGTTATTAATTATAAATTTACCATCAAGCTTTCTAATTTATTAATCAAATATAGGTTTTGTTTTGTTCTTTTTTGTCGTTTATTAAGCATCTAAGTAATATGTATAAGGGAAAATAAAGAATTTTTAACCTAACTCGAAAGTGGATTGATATTAATGAAATCAAGCACAACACTTAATTGCTTTCATGGAAGATTTACAATCCAACAAGATTTCACAAGTAGTTAAAAAATGTATCTTCACTTTCTTCATGTCTAGCTAGTAAATATATATATTTTGTGTAAATTAAAGGTGCATATATCAATCTACAAATTAAGCATAAACCAAACCAAATCTAGGTGAAAACAACTATATATTTTGCAAAAGAGAGATCGGTTTCAACATAGGAAATAAATTTAAAAAATGGTTTGAGAGCTTAAAAGAATAAAGATCAATTTAGGGTCAACGATTGGATAGGGGCCGTGCAAATGCAGGCCCCCGCAAACACAAATTATGACAGGCTCGACCACTTGGGCCTACCTTAGGATAGCACCCCTCCAAAGTGCAATGGAAGTCACTAACCTAGACCATGAGTAACTAGCTATCCCGTCCATGTAAGTAAGTAACAAGTTGTACAATACCCTTCTTTAATAGCTTGTGTAGGGATTACAGGTTTCGTTTCCAACCCATGTGGGATCTTGCATGATTTATAACTTGAAAGAAATACCAACCACTGGAATGGAATTATTAGTCTTGTTGTTGTCAAAAATAAATAAATAAAAGTAAATAATTAACATATATTAAAGTTGTTTCAAGTGCATCTATATTTTTAATTAAGTATTGTGATATGCCAGAGGAATTTCCTAAAAGGTTAGGAAAAACCTCTCCAAAATAGGCGTATGCCACTTGTCGTAACAAGCACACGGTACTCTTTAGTAAAAGGCAAAAGAATAGTCCGCTTTGTGCTTATCACATGGCTGCATGGGGCATTAAGCCCGTAGAAGAGGCTTCTTTATGCAGCTGGTTTTAACTCTACCTTCTCGGCCTTTTGGTGAAGATCAAGTGTAGTATCTGTTCTTATCAGTTTAATATGTTTAATATCTGATATGTAGGCCATCGGCCTACTCGATATTAATCTTATTTTTCATGGGGAATAACCTGTCACAGTGGCTTGCTATTGAGGTTTTTGAGAGTTGCTTTGGCATTGCACTACTGCCTTTGCCTAGCTCAACCCTCCAAAACTAGTTCAACAAATTACGTACCACTCCTAGCTGCTATCATATCCCGCTCAACAATCGATCAATTAGACTATCTATTGAAGCAATGCTTGCCACACCGGTGAAATCAATACACTACGACATCTATAGATTCTCCACTTCGCTTAGCAAATCACAAGATCATGACTACATATTTATTTCCAAATGTGAATAAAATAACATTTTATTAATCAATAGTAAGAAAGAACACAAAATTTTATATTTGTTCGATGATCAATATTAATTGCATGTACCACAATATACAAAAACAAATACAAAAAATTTACAATAAACTAGAGGGATTGGTCGCCAGCCCTTTTTGATAAGTTAGTCGTAAAAGAATTAATTAGCAAATTTTAAACTTTATTCTTAATATATTTAAAACTAATCACTAATATTATAACATTTTAATTATTTTAAACCAAACATATAAGTAAATACAATTTAATTACTATTATAATTGTATACAAGGGTTTAATCGTTTAATTTAGAACTTTAAAATTTGCAAGACCCATGTGATCGACTTCTTCCTTTAGGTTTTGTTTCGGAGAGATGTATAATTGGAAGGGAAAGAAAAGTCGCAAAATAAACTCTTATAGGAACCTTTTTGTAAGAAAAATTTCAACAAACTAGCCATAATCTACTTTTCGTCCATCCAAAACAGAGCATTCTGGAACAAGATAACTTTTGTTTGCCATACACGCCCCCTATAATCTTTTTTCCTTATCACATATATGTAAAAGACAAATCTAGTTATATGGAAAGTAGAGTAGAGAGGGCTCTCGCTAGGAGGACTCTCGTTCCTGTTTCTCTCACCCAACATTAACGTTGTCTTTTTACGTCTATGTCCTAAATTCTAACTCATCAATGCATTCCTAAACATATAATTTGTGCGTCGCCTCTTCAAATGTCATGATTCAACTCACTTCATCATTAAAGCTTTCGCCCATCACATGATCTTCATTTATTTCTCCCATTCTACATTTTCAAATATAAGTATATATCCGATAATGTTTCATATCTACTGTCATTGGAAGTTCAAGTTTGTCCTTTGATTGGGAGTGATAGTTCGGTAAGGATATAAACACCTGGTTGGAATTTTATTATTGTGGTTAGAATTGTATTCCTTCCGTCGTAGTTGTATTTGAGGCGATTCTGGGCAAATTGTTTATGTGAATATTGTGGGATCGTAGTTTTAATTGCTTTCCTATTTGTTTGGTTGATTTTCTATAATTAAGGTTAATTTGGAAACAGGGTCGTTACAGATGAATGTTGTAATATTAAATAATAAAAGTTGTATTTAAAACATAAGTTTTAATATTAAATCTTATTAGATTTAAAATAATAAATGTTGTATTGTATTTTATTGGCGTCGCACTAGTGCCTTGCCGGGCTCACCCCTCAAAAACTAGTTCAAGAAAGTTACGTACCACGCCTAGCTGCTATCATTTTTGGATGCCAAATATTTCGGCTAGACTTCATATATGCTAATTTACCCCACTCGACAATCAATCAATCAGACTATTGAAACAACGGTTGCCACACCGATGAAATCAAACCACTACAATTACAACAATGGATTCTCTGGTTCGCTTAGCAAATCAAAAGGTCACGAGTACATATTTATTTCCAAATGTGAATAAAATAACTTTTTATTAATCAATAGTAGAAACAAGACAAATTTTTATACTTGTTTGATGATCAATGCATCTACCACAATCTACATAAACAAAAACAAAATTTACAAGAAAACAAGGGATTAGTTTTGGCTACGTTGGGCAAAATATATAGCTCATAAAAAAGTATTTACACTTTACAACAATATTTGATAAGTTATTCGCAAAAAAATTAATTAGTAAACTTAAACTTTATCATAATTAACATCATTATTATTTTAAACCAAACATATTAATAAATAGAATTTAATTATTATTGTATACAAGGGTTGAATCGTTAAAAAAAAGTAGGGAAAAAAGGTGGCAAAACAAACTCATATTAATGGAACGTTATTGTAAGGGGCTGTTTGGCAGTTCCTGAATGATTAAGAGCCTCTTGCAATAAGGTGCAAAATAAAATATGGTGGTTTCGTAATTGTTGAGCATGAAATTCAGAACTCTGAATGGTTAAGAGACATTCAGGATACTAAATCATTCAGAGGGTTTTGGAACCATTAAGAGGCAATCCATTTTTTTGACAAACGGTATTCACCTCTTAATGATTCAGAGAATATTGCCTCCACTACAAGAAATTTCGTTTTTAGCTACAAATGCTATAGCAACGACTAGGATTTAGTGGCTATAGCTTTAGAATTTGGATTTTTTCCTTTTTCAAAAAATAAATTTACATTTTTTAATCTAGTTAAATAATTAAAATACTTTTTAAAATAAATAAAACCCTATAGCGACGAAAGGTCGTTGCAAATAGGTATAAAATAATTTTAATTTTTTTTTGATAAGGTTCATCTAGGCTTTGCCTAGACTACATCCTTGGCCATTCTGAGACTAAGGGGCTGTTTACTTGGCTCTTATTGACTCTTATTGAATAAGAGGCTCTTACTGGGATAAGTTTTTACATGTTTACTAATCACTTAATCTAAAAAGAGGTGTTGACCGATCCTCTGACCTGATGAAATTCGGTCAGCTACTATACCCACTCTTATAGTGGTCAGAGGTGCTTTTTTGATCTTTTCCCCCTTTTATCCTATAGACTTCCCTGTTTATTACACGATCAACTCTTGGAGGACTCATTGCTTTTTGTTTCTCTTCATGAATGAAGACGTTGGTCTGCATATCTGGAGTTGATTATGTTTTTCTCCTTCTCTCGTTCCTTGAAGAGCCTGTCGAGAGCCATACCATCTGTAGATTTTTGTTCTTTTCTGCTTTTCTTCTTCTCTCATTCACTGCCTCTCTCTTTCGTAGTCTCCATCTAGGTCTACAATTTTCTGATTCCTTTATGTATTTATGCTTCTTGATATATCCAACAGATAATAGATGTGTGGTGGTAGGTTGCCACATAGCCTAATTAAGCTACATGTAGGAAGTAGATGAGGCATTGGGTTTTCAACCATGCCAATATGATGATAGGTGTTTCAAAGTGTATCTTGAAAAACAAGCAAGTATTTCAAATAGAATATGTTGGATTCAAATAGAATATGTTGGAAGTAACCATATGGAAGTCTATGAAATGCTTCAAATAGAATTGTAAATTAATTGTTGTGTGATATTTGCACATAAATCATTGAGTATAAAATTTATTTTCATTGTCTACAAATATTTCGAAATTTGTAACTTTATTCATTCAAATATAATATTTGCTAAATAATTGTAGTTTATTAGTATAAGATTAAAAAGGTCATTTTTTATTTGGTCAGCACCAAATCCATAATATTTGGTAAACATGTATTTTTCAGTTAGCGCTTATTTTAGACAGAGCTACTTATTTTAGTCAGACCTCTTATTTCAGACAGCGCTTACCAACAATTCTTGGTAAACAGCCCCTTAGTCTGGCCACAAGATGCGCATGAAGGGATTCAAACCTGGGGTGAATAGGATACCATCCACATCCCCTACAGGCCTTACCGCTACGCCACAAGCCTTGTGGTTAATTTTTTTAAATTCATAACATATACAGAGTCAACAAGTGGTGGAAAAAGTATTTAATATTTAATTAAAAGTTATTTTGAAAAGCACAAAAAAATTTCAAAACTAACAGGTTATGGTCGTAGTAGATACATTTTTTTAATAATAAATTAATAATTGAAAACTTAAAAGTCAACTTATTTTTATCCTATTAAAAAAATATTTTCTTACACCGTAAAAAAGAGAATAAATATTTAACAAAAGAAAATCTCCCAAACGAAGGTATACGCTAAACCCTAAGCGTATGCTGAAAGCAAAATCGCTTAAACCCTAAGCGTATACCGATCGCAAATCGCCTTGATTTTTCTTCAATTTCAATTCATCATCGACATTCGTTTGCGATTTTGTTTCATCATATAAGAGGTAATTCGATTTTATCACTTTATAACGAAATTGCTCGTGTTAGATGATGTTCGAATTTCTCCTTGTATGCTTGAACAAAGCGAAATTGATTTACGAAATTGAACATATCGAATTTGTACTGATATATTCGATTCTAAGAGTCAAATTGTGTAAACAAACTGAACCCAAGTGAAATTGCTTCTCATTTAGTTGAAAATTACCATAGAGGAAACTATCACCAATCTTCTATTTACCTTCTGAAATTGGTTATTTTATGAATCTTAATTGGTTTATTAAGTACTATGAAACCAGCTTCTGAAATTGGTTATTTTATGATGTTTTTCTAGTCTGAAATTGTAGTTACAGATGAATTATATGATAATTATGTATATTTCAGTGTAAATTTGTTTATAATTTCAATTGGCTGTTTGAACTTCATGAAAATTGCCCATTTATTTTGAAGGTAAGACATGAGTGCATTTGAGAACTTGTAACTTGTAAATTCAATTGGCTGTTTGGACACTATTTGGTTTATATGTGTAATAGTCTAATAGAGATCAATAAACTTATATCCGGTCTTCCATCAATAGGCAAAGTCCAATTTTTTTTAATAAATTGATTATAACTTGAATGTTTTAAAATTCATTGTCTGCCACAATTAAAAGTTTTAACATATTCAAAATGGATAGTGCTACATGGGACAGCATGAAGGGTTCATGTATGGTCAAGTCTGCTTTACAAGCTTTTGGCAGCATGGGTATTTGACCGAAGAAGTTGAAGCATTTGAGCTTAAATTAGTCTCTAAAGTACCCACAGAAAGCTTTGAGTTCCTGGTGTTTCTCACCATGGCTTGCTCAGAACTTGTGTATATTGGTTCACTTGTAAATTAGCCTTGTTGCTCAAAAGCTAGAATACATTTAAATAAAGATACTAAGACACCATAGAAGCACATTTAAATAAGTGAATTAGCTGAAAAACCCCCCTTTTTCACCAATTCACTTGCATTATTATCTTTGTCTCCTTCTTCGATTATGAGCTGTATTCCACTCTCTACCCGCTTAATTATTTCTCTTCTGCCTATTGGGGGTTTTCAATTTCAATGGCAAAGAGGGTTTA
The DNA here is from genome assembly GCA_001633085.1 of Carthamus tinctorius. NCBI lineage: Eukaryota > Viridiplantae > Streptophyta > Magnoliopsida > Asterales > Asteraceae > Carthamus > Carthamus tinctorius. Next base: position 6,508 of record LUCG01169083.1, read on the forward strand.
CGAAGTCTGGAAAGGAGGAAATGTAAGATTAATCTACTTTTCTCTTTTTACCATTTCGGTGATTTCACTTGCCTTCTTTTCTAATCGCATTGTTAACTTACTTCTATCGATTGAGTTCAATTTTTACTCTACAACTCAATTGTTTAACAATTTGAAATTGTTGGGATGAAATGCTTAGTTATGTTTGGATTCAAAGTATTAGGATGAAATGCTCATGTATTTGTTGATTAACAAGAGAACATAGTGTTTGTATTGAAACCTAGCCTTTAAAATAGTCATAGGCAAACCCTTGTTTTCTTAATATTCATTCTGCCATAATTATAAACTGGGAAATCATGCAAAAACTAACTTACTGCTAATATACTCATTACCTGTACATATGATATAGAGGAAAAAGTTATGATAATTAGCCTTGACCATTTTAACTATTTAGTTGAATGGATGAAAGCTAATCTGAAACTTATGGCTTGTATGCAGATTTGTTTTAGATACTCGTAGGCGTTTGAAAGAAAATAAGTCTTGCCTCGCATGGGCTGCAGTGGGCTCTTTAGGTGTGTCTGCTCTGAGTGATCTTGTAAAAGAGGTACTTTTCCTGGAAATTTGTAATGTTTGATAAAGTGTTTCAACATCATTCCTGGAATAGCATGAATCGTGGCATGTATTTGTGTTTTGAAGCAGTGAAACTTTGTACCGTGTGTTTTAAGTCTACCACTACTTATGACTTTCCTTTCTTCTTCTTCTTGATCTCTATATAATTGCTATGGGTCTGGACATACTTGATATGGGATTTTAGGTAGAGGAACTTCAGATACACACTACAAGAAATTCATTCTGTTAATCATGTGTCTTTGTGTAATAATAGTTTATATTGGTGAATGATTTTGATGATGATGCTCTTTTATGTGATAATAGTTTATATTGAATTTAATATAGTCTAACTAAGTGGTGATGAATACTTAGTTAAGGGGTTTGGAGGCTTGAAAAGAAAACGTGATCCAAGAGAGTTGAATTGGACCAAATGGAGTATCTACTTGCCCATTATCATAATTGCAAGAGAGTTAAATTGATCATGAACAGTTTGTTAATTCTCTGCATTTTTTATTTTATTTTGTTAATTTTCGTCTGTAAGCTGAGTTGATCATGAACAGTTTGCTAACACATAATTCTACATCCGTTTGGAAACAAAACTTGCAGTCCCATCAGAAGCTATTAAAGAAGGGTGTTGTACAACCTAATACTTACTTACCTAGAAATCGGTCTAGGTTAGTGACTTCCAGTTCCATTACGCTTGGGAGGGGTGCTGTCCTAAGGCCGACCCAAGTGGTTGAGCCTACGTCAAAATTTGTGTTAGCGATGGCCTGTGTTTGCTTTGCCCCAATCCAATCCCTCACCCTAAATCTATCTTCTTTTCAGCTTTTAAACCATTCTATAAATTTATTTTCTAAATTGAAATCGATATCTCTTCTGCAATATATATAGTGTTGTCATTTGTTTTGGTTTATGCTTTCTACATTGATACCTTTTATTTACACAAAATATATTTACTAGAAATGAAGAAATTCAAGAAACATTTTTTGTTGACTCGGATGAACTTGATTAATTAAGTAGACCAAATAGAATTAAATTAAAAACCATTCCTATGTTAATCAAGATTCCTTGTATATATTACATAATAGATGGTTAATCAATGACAAAAACAAAACAGAAGCTTAATAAATTAGAAAGCTTGATGGTAAATTTATAATTAATAACAAAATTACCTAGTCCCATATGGATTAGGGATGGCGGTGGTTGGAAGAGAGGTTACAATAAAAAGGTGGACGTGGACAAGGGAGAAACGCATCTTTGCGCTTGGGGCAATGACGCAGCTAATGAGGTAATAACCGAGGCGCGTCAATTGCTGGTTGAAAACTATTTCCAAACCCCCTCTTCAACCATTGTTTCCTCAATGGTTGTCGAGAATTTCTGGAAGGGTTTCCTTTTGGGAAAAGCCCTACAATTTTCAAGTCAATAACTTTTGCTAATTTATCTAGTTACTAGCCACAAGAAAAAAAAATTGATTAGGACAACACTTTTTCTAATTATTTTCGTTTGCTATATATGGATATTGCATTTAAAATTTTTCCCGATTCCACATTTCAATCAATGTACAGGTTTTACAAATTAGTATTTGTTTCACGTTATCAAAATTAATGGAACCTGCACTCACGGCATTATTAAGCCATTTAAGAAAGGTGTTGTACAAGTTATTGCATACCTATCTCGAACAAGAAAATTGGAAATCAACAAGGCCCATGGTCGAGGTTGGTCGCTTCAAGTGCGAGGGGTTAGTTCCTGCCTAAGGTTGGCCCAAGTGGTGGAGTCTACGTGTGTCGGCCCCTACCCAAAATTGTATGCCGGGGGCGATGCACGCACTGCGCAATCCTAGATCTTAATGCATGTTTCCGGTGCTCCGTTGCTTCTTTCGGCTCTCGGTTTTTCTGAAACAATCCTTGAAAATCAATTATCCTCAGTGAAATATCTTATTCTCATGTTGTTGTTATGAATTTTGTAGAAGTTGTTTTGATATATACTTATTTGGGTTTTATAGTTTTTCAAACATTTCCCTAAGACAAAACATATGACTTCTTTTATTTCAATTTTGCAACATCAATAGTTGTCTATTCGTGCAATATTGTGCAAACGTGTAAATAACATATCGGTGGAATTCAAAGTGGAATGGATAAATAAATACTAAGAAATAACTTTGTATTTATTTATTCTCAAAGTCGTAATTGTAGTTGTAGCTTCATTCCCACATTACATCATGAATGTTGAGTTCAAGCAGTTCGGTAAAACAAACATCCTCAAATTGTTTCAGATGTCACGAAGCCATGTGATGAGCATAAATTGAACTATTTTGTCGACTTTTACTATAGAATTATGTGTGGTTACAACAAGTGGCATACGTCTATTTTTGGAGAGCTTTTCCTTTTTAGGAATCACTACTAGATAATCTAGAATTTCCGGCCAAAATTTTGTCAGAAAATACTTCTGATGGAGCACCGATGAAACACCGACAGATTCGATTTGAAAAAGTATAAAAAGGTAACATATCCGTCGGTAATTAGTGATGGATTTTCGAAGGACATATTAATTAAAATTTCATAGTAAATAATTTGTCGTAAATCCGTTGTTACGGATATTTTAATTTTTATTTATTTTTAACATTATTATATTATGTAATATTTATTATCGATTTAAATTAAAGATATTGTTTTTTCTATTACTACTTTAAAGCAACATGTTATTTAATAATTATTATTAATCTCAATTAAATATACTATTTATGATTATTAATAAATTAAATTAATTTAATTTAAACATATTGTTTATAATTATTAATTAATTTAAAGTAATTACCAATAGATTTATGACACATTATTTAATTTTAAATGTTTATTTATTTTGAATATTTAAATATTAATTATTATTATTATTATTAATTTAAATTAAAGATATTATTCATTTATATTACTACTTTCAAATAACATATTATGTATAATTATTACCAATTTAAAATAAATAAGTTATTTATAATTATTAATAATTTAAGTTAAAGATATTATTTATAAATATTAATTAATTTAAATTGATGATATTATTTATAAATATTAATTGATATAAATTAATGATATTATTTATAAGTAATAAGAATTTTAAAATAACATAATATTTATAATCAATAAAAACTTAAAAATAACATATTATTCAATAATTAAATTATTAAACATATTATTTATGATTATCACTAATTCAAATTAAAGATATTTATAATTATGGATCTACCATCTATTTGAGTTGAATGGCATTTGCACCATCTTCAAGAATAGGCATCAAGTTTGAACGTTTATACAATATTTGAGCTCCTACTAATCAAACACAATTATGAAAAGAAAAGTTTGAGTTCGGACCAAGTATCTGATTCTTGACCCGAGCTCAAAGTTACTTATGATCGACTACATTGGCCAAACACATCTTATTTATACCATTTTCCCAAGTAAAGAGTCAATGCTTTTCTGAAGGATGCCCACAATCCAAACTTCTAATAAAGTCTTACATGTTGGTCTAACGTTATTTAGAAACTCGCTAACAAGTTGAGGCTCTATCTTTTTGAAAACGGCAATTTAGATAATGACACCATGGGAAATTTGAACTTAGATAATCATGGAATTATTAACGAGTAAAGTTTATTCTTAAGTGAATGCCGTTTCAAAATTGCCAATATATAGAACCAACAAAACAACTTCAACCTAAGATTTCTTTTGTATGTGTGGCGGAAAAATTTGCTCCAAACATGTGGTAAAGAACATATGACTTGTTTGGTTTTTTATTCTTGAGAGGACTTTAGGTGCCTCGCTTTGTCTTCCTCAAACAACAAAAGGGCTACGACAAAAGGTAAAATTTATCGTTTATCAACCATTCTAGAAGGGACCATGGATGATTTTTGAATTATCATATCATTTATGGCACAAGAAGTCTCATGCGCGCGACAACAATCATTTAAAGGAAAAATGTGAAGTTGAATCTATATTACGTGAATTCAATCAGTTAAATATCAACCAGATTTGAAGATGGATCATCTAGATTACATAAAATTAATAAACTAAATACCAGAAATGACGGCTCAAGAAAAGGATTGAGAGGACTTTAAGGTAGGATGTTAGCTAAGAGTTCAATTGTGGGTACAGTCTAGGCATGGGAGAGTGGGGCAAATCGGCAGTGTTCATCAAGAGAATATCTAAAAGGGAGGAAATAAATGCCTATATGTTCCCTCTGGGGTAGGGAAATTAAATCCAACGATAACGATGTTGATAAAATAATATGAATATTTTTAATAGATTCGTGTGAGTTTTGATTTGGGTATTATCAATTACGTTGCACTACAACAAAGTTGAACTAATGGGACGCTTAAAATAAAAAAGCGTCCTAATAAAATATTTTATAGGACACTGTTTATAGGACCAAACACAAAAGCGTCTTATCTAAAGGCGCTGTAATAAGTTTATAGGACGCTTTTAGGCGTCGTAACAAGTTTTTTAGAACATTTTAAAAAAAGTGTCGTGTTAGCTAATTTTATAGGACGCTTTTGAGAAGTGTCCTATAAACTTTATAGGACACTTCTCAANAGTGTCCTATAAAATTAGTTAATATGACACTTTTTTTTGGAAATGTTCTAAAAACTTGTTACGACGCCTAAAAGCAATCTATAAATTTATTGCAACGCCTTTAGATAGGACGCTTTTGTGTTTGATCCTATAAATTAGCGTCCTATATATAAAACACTATATTAGGACTCTTTTTTATTTTAGGCATCCTATAAACTCAGTTTTATTGTAGTATTGCAAGTTATGTCATTTTTTAATAAAGAACATTTTATCTAGTTTAATCATGTATAATCGTAGATTTGAACTTTGTAAATTTAATCAATCAAAGAAACAATGTCACAACTGCCTCAACATTGCGGTGAAAAATGCCAAAAAAACATCTCAAATTCAAAGTTGTGCTGCACAATGAAATCTTGAGGTATCAAACATATCTAGCCCAGTAGTAAGCTAGGTAACATCCTGGGGATCAGTGGATGGTATCCTTGACTACTCGAGTTCGAACACCGTGGAGAGCATGGGGCGGTATCCATGATCATGGGTCTGCCACATACTGGTACCCTTAATTGGATCGGGTCGTGGTCGACAAAAAAATAAATGAAATCTCGAGGTGTGGGTATGATTTGTATATTTTGCCGCATGTACGTCGTTCTCACATCTTCGACCACTTGTCACCCTATCCATCTCAAATTATTCTTTTGAAATAAGCAGTGTTTTCTAATTTATGATTGTAGTTTCCACTACTAAAAATTCCTATATTACCGACTGCTAAAAGCGATCAGAAATTTCCAACTGCTTTCCGATGGCTTACCGATTGTTCTTTTTTAATTTATTTGTAATTTAT
>LUCG01169181.1:0-10919 GCA_001633085.1 Carthamus tinctorius
CATCTTGTGTTCTCAATAGAAATCTGGTAACAAGATTTATGGGTATGAACCCCGAAGATATTCACAAGATACATAATCGCATCTCACATTAAATATTATGTTTGGCAAAAATAAGTTAGCTTATAAGCTAGTCCATGTTAGAATGAACCATAAACTAGCTTATCACGCTACTTGGAGTAGCGTTTTGGAAGCTTTTGTAGCTGTTTCCAATTATACCCTTATTAATATGTTTTTGAGCGGCATGTTGGTACAACGGAGTATCATCATGCCACCATGGCACCAAGTTAATATTAGTTATTATACCCAAGTTACCCTTTTGGTCATTTTACATACCTATAAACTATTTTTTTCCCAAACATAACTTATTCATAAGCTAGCTTATCAGCTACCAGCTAGCTTATGAGTCATCAGCTAGTTTACCAAACATAGCCCACAATTTTGTTTGTATAACTTCAATATACAAGCTAGTTTTGAAATCTTCAAGCCCCCTCTAAATTAAAATCTTGGCTACGCCCCTGGGCAAGAAGTCGCTGATCCTTGGAGACATTAGCAAGTCACTGAGGCATAGTCCCTGTTGAGTGTCAGCATGTTGTGGTCAGGTAGCTATCACTGAAATCCGTCTTCAGATCACGAGCAGCCTGAACTCTATCATCAACTACTTCTTCGACATAGCTGATGATTCTTTGTTGCTTGACTTTATTGTATTGAGGATTGATACTTCATTCTTCTGACTATCCTATATCAGGGTCGCTAAACAAACTCGGCGAGTCCCTTATAGAATACTATCTATTACATCAGGAGCTTGGTAATAAAATAATCAAAGAAAATTATCTCAATGATAATTCCTGGAGCTTGAGTATGAATAAAGTATCTACACTAAGTAAGATCAGGGTCATCATTATTTCATCATTCTTAGAAGAGTCTGGATCAACAATCTCCCCCTAAATGATGATGATATAGACAACAGAGAAATTGCCTAAGTATAAACAGAATGGAAAAGGAACTCATAAAGATACGTGTCCCAATTACTATTTTCAGGGATCTTTTCCAGTACTATGATGATATAAAGTACGTGCACTTGTAATACTTTTCGTTAATTAGAGAATTGAACATATTACATCATAAAATGAAAATTTACAAGATACAAGATAAGTACTGAAAGAATGATAACTAGCTATCAGGTACAAATTCATGTCTTTCATCTAATTCCTTAGCTATCATCTTTCTAAATAATTCTACTGGTACCTGATCAGTCTTGTTTAAGATGTGGTAGAGCAGGTTCTCGAGATGCTAAGAGGGAGCCTTATGAAACTCAGAAGAACGTTGAAACAAGATATTGCCTTCATGGTCATAGAAGTAGACTCCACTTACTGGTTCTAGAATGATAGTCCCTGGTTCCTTAGGTATATGCTCAGGGAGAGATACATTCAGACCAGTGAGGTTCACTCTGAACCTGTCAAATAACACCGCCGTGGCTGAGAATGACACACCTGTTTCATTTCTGATAGGTGGTCCGACTTTAACTTCAAGGATTGCTTCTTGAGGAGGAGGGGTTGGAGGAGACCTGACAATCATTTTCATCTTATCGAACAGAGCTTGAAGCGCTGATTCGATCAAGGTCTTGTAAGTAGTGGCCTTCAACTTCGTTATTGCTCATTTGATTTCCAACCACTCCTGATAGCCAAGGGATTCCAGGTTGGTGTTGGTATGATCAGTCTTCAGTCCTCCAAGCCTGGTAAGGTGTAGGAAAGCCTTAGGAGGCTGTTTCTTTGTTGCTCTTTGACCAGTTTGAAGATCTTCCCTTCATGCTTCCTGAATCTCTGATTGAAGATGCACCAATTGCTCTCATCCATGGCTTTCTTCTGATCAAGGAGTGGTGAGGTTGATTCTCTTAAGAGTGAGGCATACGTCTTCTTCAGCTCTTTATTGTCCGCATCCTTTTTTCATCTCAGCTCTCTAAGAGCCTGCTCGCTCTCTAACCTGTCAATTTCAGTAGTTATATAAGTCATCTCACCAGAGTCGGAGGTACGAAGAGGGATTTTTGCTCTACTCTGTGAGGAAATACCACCTTGATGCCATCCTTTGATGGTTTGAGTATCATCTTTGGACTGATACTTTGGCATCAGGGCCTTCCCTTTGTCTTTGGCTTTAGGGCTAAACGGGGCTGACGTTGAGGTTCTTGTAGGTTCAGGGGTTGTGGGCCTCTCCCTGACAGTGAGAGGGGGAAGAATGGTTCTGGTTGGTTTTGGTTGAGGTTGAGGTTGAGGGATTTCAGTGGGTAGGTGTTCAGGGGGTATTGCTAAGATGAGTTGAGCATCTATTACTAGTTGCTCAGCTACTTTCTTGGTTTCGGCTGATTTGCTTCTTCTAAAAAGGTTAACCATATCAGGACCGACTGATCCAGGAATTACGTTTGGGCCAAAGGTGTTAAGGGGTGTAGGGTTTAGGATGTCAGGAACAAGTTAGTTGGTTGGTTTTTGGGTGAGGATGAAGGGGTAGGTTCATTCACTTGGTCTTTAAGGATGTTGGTTAGGGTTTCAGTGGCTGAGGTAAGACCAATTTTGGGTTTGGGTGAGGTGTCAGGGATTGGATCAGAGTAGGATAATTCTTCAGATGAAGAAAGGTTAATGGAGGGTTTCTTTAGGTTTAGAGGATGAGGGTGTAGAGGTAGAAGGTGATTTTTGGATAAGAGGGTTGAGATAGGTAGTTGGTCTTAGGATGAAGGGGAAGAGGGTAAGAGATGGGATTTGGTGGGATAGGAAGTACCTGAGGAGAGGTTGACAACCTGCTGAGGAGGTTGACCTCCTTGAGCAGGCTCTTGAGTTTTCTCCCCCGCAACTGATGCACCATCAGCGATTGCTTGGACTGATTAGGGAGGAGCCACTGATGATAATGTCTTCCTTGGAGGGTTTTCATCAGTGTCATCTCTTGTTGGAAGACCTAGTCATCAGTATGGCATGCGCCATCTTCTTCTTCTTCTTCTTCTTCGTCTTCATCGTCTTCCTCCTCATCTTCTGCTTCTTCCTCCACGACTGTCGTTTTGGAAGTGAGAGGGATGGGACGAACCAGTATCAGCAGCGCCAGCATCAGTTGGCATACTCTCCCCCTCAGCTAGTGTTGGGCCTAGGTCAACAGTGGCTGTCAAAAACTGGCTTAGAAGCTCAGTGAGGCCATCAATTGAGTAAAAGAGGGAGCAGGGGCCTGAGACTTCAATTGACTCACCTCCCTTTTGAGATTTTCTATCAACCTTCCTTGGTAGGTGATGGTGGCCTTAAGATCATTGATCTTGGTATCTTGCGCCTTGATCAGGGACATGACATCCTCCCTGATCGGGGTAAGGTCTACCTGAGCCTTAGAGGTTGTAGCAGCAGCAGCGACGGCGTTGGAGGTAGAGGTGGAAGCATCTTCAATCTTCTTCAAGAGTTTGGAAGAAGTGTCTTCCAACTGAGATAAGAGTATGTCAAGGCCAGGGAGTTGAATTACAAACCCTGAGCCTGAGAGCTCTCAGTGGCTGAACGCTTCTCAGTATCAGCAAGGTGAGCCTAAAGATCCGCTAGGGCCTTAGTCTTCTCGGCCTCGGCTTTAGCAACGGTTTGAATAGCTGCAGTCTTGTCCGCCAGGGCCTTGGCAGTCAGGGCCTTTTCCTTAGCAGTCTCCTTATTGGCAGCATCAAGGAGCTGTTGTTGGCGTAGAGCAGCGTCATGTTTGGCCTTGTTGACCGCTGCAACCCTTGCTTGAATAGTAAACCTGTAAAGAACCTGTACTACAAGGAGCTAAGTGAGTAAAAGTAAACTCATTAGGGTCCTTGAAGGAAGAGGTAGTAGTATTACCTGAGGCCTGAAGAGCATCAGAAGGATTGCCCTTCGATATCTCTGAGGGCTTGAGAAAAGCAACCACTGGTTCTTTTGGAGCTTCAGCGGTAGAAGCTGATGGGGTAGAAGGAAGAGTTAAATAGTATTTTGATTTTCTTTGAGTACGTGGATTAGAGGTAAGAGATTTACCTAATCCACTCTTCTTCTTCTTCTTTGCTTGGGGAGAAGTCTGAGTAGTTGAGGAGTGTGGTCGCTTGTGCGGATGAGATGGAGGAATAGCTGGGGAAGTCAGTGAGGGGTTAGTCACTGACATAGCTATTAAAAAGAAGAACGGGTTTGGAAAAGTGTAAGTAAGAAGTCATACCTGAGCTTGTAGTCAGAGTGTCTGTCAGGGAGTTGGCAATGACCTCGCGAAGTGAAGGAGAGCCTTCAAATTCACGGGGAGCCAGGATGGACTCCCTGGTAGAAGAGTATTTCAGATCGCCTTTGGGGTACCTTGCTCCAAGGGAGTGGGACAGAAGCGCTGAGAGAAAGCGTGGGTAGAGGACTCCTTCCTCTATAATCTTGGCTTTTGAAGATTTGGCTGATCTGGTTCGCACCCTCAGCTTGCTCAGAAGGTCTTCATAGATTATCTTAGCATAATCTATCTTCCTGTTTTTAATCAGGGAATAGAAGATTTGCACTGAAGCCGTGAAGCCCTGATCGGGTGTCCCCACTTTCCCAGATAGTCCTCGGATTATGTGGGCAAATATATAGTTCATCTCCACCGACATGCGGTTTCGATGAACGTCACCTAGGGACTTATTGATTTCATCCTTGTCGTTTTTCTTCCACTGGTAGTGGAGGTCGTCCAGGAAGTCAATGAGGACTTCGTTGGAGGGAAGAGGATAGTATGAAGCGCCAGCTGGTGCTTTAGGAAACTTGAGTACGGTCCTGAAGTCCGAAAGCCTGAATGAGAAGGCCGTGAGTACCTGGGGGGTTCTCAGTTGAGGGAATGAAGCTGTGTACATAGTCGTACTGTCGTCCTGATACCATTGTCTCAGCAACAACATTTGCAGTAGCCCAGAATGTGTACAAGAGTTCCTTCACTAGAGGAATGTTCAGAGATAGAGCGTAACCAGCGGGTCCTAGATGCAAAAAGTTGCGAGCTTCACCAAAAGTAAGTTCATGGTCTCCCTTCAAGTTGAATAGTGGAAGGAAGTTGTTTTGCTTCCAAACCACATAGTCCTTTTCAATCACGTAGTTGGGGATGATCGATGATGATGAGGATGCCATTTATGCAAAGCAAACAAGCGAGTAACAATATAGGATGATAATCAGAGTCCTATCATTGTTTTAGACATTCATTTATGGATATGAAAGAAATCCAAAAATGGTGTTATCCTTTTACTTGATAATAGATTGGAAAACCTTAAATGATGAAGAAATCAGTTTAGGGTTTTTTTGAAAAGGGAAGAAAATGTATGATGAGAAATTATCATTACATTTTCCGTGAACAATAAACCTAGCATATTAGGTTTCTTGTTCATGAAATTTTGAGAAAACCTAGTTAGGGTTTTTTAGAAGTATGAAATCAAATGAAGTGATTTCATGTTGTCAGAAGAAAAGATAGAGATCTGAGTTTGTTTCGAGCAAACACCAAACTCAGAATAAGAGCAGAAGGATGAAGTTCTTACCAGAAGTGATGAAGATATGAAGATCTTCAAGAAAATGATTTGAAAATTCAACAAAAATAAGAACACCGGATGCCTTGAGAATTCTTTTTGCTTTTAGAGTGCACTGAGAGCGTAAAGAGTGTAAAGGAAGTAGAGTGAGATATATATAGTGTCGGAGAGATGAGAGAGAATGAAATTGAAAAGCTGGTGTGAGTTGGCACACACGTCCAATTGTGATGATGACAATAGTACCACCATTCGCACCCACACGCCCATTTTCAACAAACATGGGGGTGAATAGTAACCGTTACAGAGTATGTCAAACGACTATTTAATGAATTTACCATCATTTGAAAAGAAGTCGTTTTGTCTTATGTTAAAAAGAATTAACATTTATTTTTGGCAAATGATTTGGTCTTTGAAAAAATAGCACTTATCAAAATAATATCTTTTTGATGAAAAGTCCTCTTATCACATTAAATGTGATAAGGTTTGAGGGAAAAGAGTTACATATATATCAGAGAATCATATATTTAATGGTGTATCAGTGAGTCCTGATGAGAGTCACTAATCGAAGTCATTTTAAAAGTCACTTATTGTATTGAATCCCTGATGATATTAATTATCAGGGTTCAACATACCAAGCTCGCTGATGAGAATATTGAAACGAGTCTCATCAAGAGGTTTAGTGAAAATGTCAACGAGCTGATAATCAGTGGGAATAAAATGAAGTTCTATATCACCATTCATCATATGATCTCTGATGAAATGATATCTGATCTCGATGTGCTTGGTTTTGGAGTGTAACACTGAATTCTTGACAATGGCAATCGCTGATGTATTATCACAAAAGATAGGGATTTTGGATAACTTTAGATCATAGTCGAATAGCTGATTTCTCATCCACAAGACTGAAGCACAACAGCTTCCAGCAACAACATACTCAGCTTCAGCGGTAGAAGTGGATACTGAGTTTTGCTTCTTGCTTGTCCAACTTACTAGTTTACCACCCAGTAGCTGACAACCACCAGTGGTGCTTTTGCGATCTAGTTTACACCCTGCAAATTCACTATCTGAATAGGTAGTGAGATCAAAACCAGAGTCTTTGCGCTACCAGAGACCTAGGTTGGGAGTACCCATTAGGTATCTAAAGATTCTCTTTACAGCGATCAGATGGGACTCCTTGGGATCAGATTGATATCTAGCACATAGGCAAGTAAAGTACATGATATCAGGTCGGCTAGCTGCAAGGTACAGCAGGGAGCCGATCATTCCTCTATAAAGAGTCATATCAATGTGTTTACCATTGGCATCTTTATCTTGTTTAAGAGGAGGTGCCATTGGTGTTTTAATCGGTGTGCATGATAAAAGATCAAACTTTTTAAGCAGATCAGACACATACTTACCTTGATTGATGAAAATACCCTTTTCAGATTGTTTAATCTGAAGACCTAAAAAGTAAGTTAGTTCACCCATCGTAGACATTTTATATTCTGATTTCGTGAGGGACTTAAGCTTTTTGCAGAGTTTAGGATTGGTTGATCCAAAAATAATGTCATCGAGATATATTTGGACAAGAATGATGTGACCTTTATGTTTCTAAAGAAACAAGGTGCTATCAATCTTACCACGCTCAAAACCTTTAGATAAGAGAAAGGTTGACAGGGTATCATACCAGGACCGAGGGGTCTGTTTCAACCCATAGAGAGCCTTATTTAACTTGTAACCTTGATCAGGGAATCTAGGATCAGAAAAACCTGGAGGTTGAGCGACATAGACTTCTTCAGTGAGCTTTCCATTAAGAAAGGCACTTTTGACATCCATTTGAAACACTTAAAAATTCTTGTGTGCTGCAGAAGCTAGAAAGAGTCGAATTGCTTCGAGTCTAGCCATTGGAGCAAATGTCTAATCATAGTCTATGCCTTCTTCCTGACGATATCCCTAAGCAACAAGCCGAGCCTTGTTGCGAATAACAGTGCCATGTTCATCAAACTTGTTTTGAAAGATCCACTTGGCTCTAATGATAGTTCAATTTTGAGGTTTGGAAGTGAGTTCCCAGACATAGTTTCTGATGAACTCAGCGAGTTCTTCTTGCATGGCAGTGACCCAATTTGGATCAACAAGAGTTTCATCTATTTTCTTAGGTTCAATATTAGAAATGAACCCAACAAATAGGCATACATTACCAGACTGATGTCTAGTTTTAACACCAGAGTTTGGATTTCCAAGAATCTGATCAACGGGATGACTTTTCGTCTAGCGAAGAGCGGGAAACTGAGGATCAGCTTGAAGAGGCTCAATTGCTGATGACGATGCTTCATTTACTGATGGATCAGTGATAAGTTCTTGTTGAGGAGATAACTCTGACTGTTGAGGATGAGAGTCTTCATTATTATCAGGAGTGCTTGAGTCAGAGGGTGCAACCTGAGAAATGGGAGTTAAATTGATCACAGGAGGAATAGGATCAGATGAAGATGTTGAGGTGTCTTCAAAACCATCAGAACTTCTGATGATGTTGGTGGATCAGCAATAGGAGAATCAGGGACTTCAAAGTAAGAATCAGCCCACTGATTGATTTCCTGATTATTGTGATTATGAGAGAATGAAGGACCAGTTTCATCAAATCTGACATGAATGGTTTCTTCAAAGGATTGTCTTCTTTTGTTGAACACACGATATGCTCGAGAGATAGAAGAATATCCAAGAAAAATACCATCATCTGATTTGGAATCAAAGTTTCCAAGATTATCTTTGTTGTTCCAGATGTAACAATTACAGCCAAAGAAATGAAGATGTTCAATGGAAGGCATTCGTTCTATAAAGAGTTCATATGCAATCTTCTTGAAACGCTTGATGATCAGTAATATATTCTGAGTGTAGCACGCTGTATTTACAGCTTCAGCCCAAAATTGCGTAGCCAGATTGGCCTAACTGAGCATAGATCTAGCAACTTCTATCAGGGTCCTGTTTCTTTATTCAGCGACTCCATTTTGCTGAGGAGTCCTAACGGTTGAGAAGTCTTGAGAGATTCCCTTGTCTTCAAAGAATATTTCTAAGGTACTGTTTTTGAACTCAGTACCATGGCACTTCGAATTGATCGAACAGTAAGGTTGTTGAGCTTTTCCATCTTTTTGATAAAAGGATGATTTCATCAGGAGCATCACTCTTGGATCTAAGGAAGAAGACCCAAGTGTACCTGGAATACTCATCAACAATGACAAGCGTGTATTTCTTTCCAGCTAGAGATTGGACATTAACATGTCCAAATAGATACATGTGTATGAGTTGGAGAGGAGAGCTTATAGAGGAGACTTGCTTGGACTTGAAACTAGCCCTGGTCTGTTTACCCTTTTCACACGCTGAACAAAGAGAGACCTTTGTAAAGAGATGATCAGGTAGACCAGTGACCAGCTTGCTGATGGAGAATTGATTCAGCGTTTTGAAGTTGAGATGAGAGAGTCTTTTGTGCCAGAGCCAATTCATATCAGGAGAGGCTCGAGAGACAAAGCACACATTCTCTGTTGATGTGTTCATGTCTATGGTATAGACATCAAATCTTCTTTTTCCTTTGAGAATGACTTGTTTATGCTTGTTTTTGACTTTGCAGTGCTTCTTGGAGAAGGAGACCTTATGGTCTTTGTCGCACAGCTGACTGATGCTAAGAAGATTGTGCATCAGTCCTTCAACATAAGCAACACGTTTGAAGGTTGTATTGCCATTTGTTAGAGTGTCATAACCATGAGTTTGGCCTTTATCATTTCTGCCAAAAGCTACTAATGGACGTTTTTCTTAATGATAGTCAGTGAGGACAGATTTGAAACCAATCATGTGCTGAGAGCATCCACTGGCTAGATACCAGATGCCCTTATCGTGTATAAAACAAGAGTTAAGTTTTCTTTGGTACCCACTTGACTATGGGTCCAGCAGAGTTAGTAGGTTTGGAGGAATCAGTGTCAGCCTTTTCTAAAGGATCAGATGAAGTGATTGAAGTCTTAACTGAAGGATCAGTCTCGACAACCTTCTTTCCTTTAACTAGTTTAGCAGTCTTAGAAGTTTTCTTCACCTTAGCTGATTTTTCAGCTTTGGTTGCATCAGGACACTTACTCGCAATATGGTCATTAAATCCACAGTGATAACATGTGCGATAATGAAAGTGTTTTGTGGGGTCCTTAAAGTTTTTCAACTTTAAGTGTGATGGACCAGGGCCTAAAATTCCTTTTTCATTAGAACGAGGAGGAATAGGATTCATCTCCTTGGTTTTAGATTTGAGATCAACTTTTAGTCTTGGTGCAGGGTTTTGAATATTCTTTTTAGCACCAAAGACTTGTGATCCAGATCCCAAAACCTTTGAGTTCTTATGTTTAGGAGCTTTAGTCTCTGAAGGTGGTTCAGCTTTGGCTTTACATTTAGCTGAAACACTTTGGCTCTTAAGAGCTCCTTCAGTTTGTGTGTTAGAAGATGAACATTGAGGATCAGAGGGATCAAGGATGTTAGAGACGAACATTCCAAACTTAAGCATGGAACGATCAGGTTTTGAAGAGTTAGAAGAGAAACCAAGACCTGTTCTAACTTTACCAGATCTCCCTGATGCGAGAATTTCATCAACCTTTTCAGAAGCATCACTCCATCCTTTGATGGTTACTTTCTTAGCATTTAATTCAGCTATAGCTTTTTCTCTCTTAGTGATAGCATGTTCTCTTTCAATACAGAGAACCTGATTCACTGAGAACTGATCTTTTAAGTTTTCTTCAAAAACTGCTAGCTGCTTGATTTTTTCATGACAAGTCTTAAGTTGATCACGAAGATCAACATTAAGTTTTTCAGCAGAAGATTTTCCATTTAAGGCATTATAGAGATCAANTCATTAGGAGAAGAGAGTGATACCTGACTGGAGGATTCAGTCGCTGGTGGAGATGAGGGTTTAGGTACATCTTCAGGTACCTCTTCTAATTTAGCCATCAGGGCTTCATTAGGATTATCAATAATAGCCATCAGGGTAACNCTCTATCTTTCCGCTGAGATTTGATCTTTTTGTATTTCTCTTTCAGCCTAAGGTACATGGAATCTTTTGAAGAAGAGTTGGAAGTGGAAGGGGTAAACTGGTTCTTTTTGTACCTACAGTCTGTAGCAAATTGTCCCTTTCCCTGACAGTTATAGCAGATAGCAGTAGCCTTATCAATAGGTGTTGATTTTGGCTTGTTAGTAATAGCAAGGGGATTCCTCTTTTGAAAGTTGCTTTTTCTACCAAACCTTCTAAAGGTCTTGGTCAGATGGGCCAATGACTCATTAACTTTAGAGTCACTGTCAGACACAGCTTCAGAGTCAAATGGTTCCAACTCTGTGATGATCACAGAAGATACAAGGACAGAAGGAGATGATTCAGTGAGTAAGGTGTAACGACCCAAATTTCCCAAGATAATAGTAATAATCATAACGAAGTAATCCCAGTGAT
>LUCG01169203.1:0-12233 GCA_001633085.1 Carthamus tinctorius
GCGTCAATCCTCCGTGATCACGTCCACCGTATGAGTGGTGGACTGGTCAAAACCTCCTTTATTAAGCGGATGAGTGGTGGAGATCACTTCTCTGTTTCGCATTTTTTTATCACTTCTCATTTGAACCTTTCTCTCTCTCTCTCTCTCTCTATATATATATAGAGAGNAACAATGACATTTTGGGTATAGTCGAATACATTTCGGAGAAGTAAACCCTACAACTTGAGTTGTTATATTATCCATAAGGTGGAAAATGGAAAAATATCTGTCTGGCTCCTTTCTAAAGCCCCCTTAGTTTGAGTTCCTTTAAGACTAGCAGGGATTTTCAATCTGTTCTTCAGGGCTCCTTGGGGTTAGTTTGGGGTGCACAAGTTCACAAATTTCTTTGCATAAAGTGATTTTTACAACACATATAACATTTCAATTTTCTGAATGATTATAATATTTGAGACATAATAACTGGTTATATAGATACTGTACTAGATAACCATTGTTGATCAACTTTGATTATATAGATTAATTTCTCAGTGAAGTTACCTAACAAATTAAAAGATGTGTCTATTTCAATGCATGTATTATAAGAAAAAAGATGGAATAAATGGAACATCCATCCACCATGAAGGTCAAGGACACCAAGATCCTTGGGGCAAGGACATCATGTAGTATAATCCATGTAAGTACTATTATATGGGTAACGTAATGTGTATTTGTTTATTTAAGTTTTACCTACTAAACTTTCTATTATATACAATCAATACCAGCTTTTTGTCTAAACTCTTGAATGACTAACCATGCCTTGAACTTATCTATTGTTCCATCTACCTTTATATTCCTTTTGAAGATCCATTTGCGACCCAGAGGTATAGAAACTGGTGGCAAATTAGACAATATTGTTCTCTAATATTGATGATAATTCAATCGCCTTTTCTAGAAGGTAGCATCTCGGGATTCCATTGCCTCTTTAAAGGTCTTTGGATCATCATCAATACTATAATAATATGAGTATTGAATACCAACCTAATCCCTTGATCCTTCCACCAAATACAGCTGGAAGTCAGAACCGAAATTTTTCGCAATTCGGCCTCGTTTACTTTTCCGAACCTCCTGAGGTTCCAGATCTTATACGCCATTTGAAGTAGCTGAAGTTTGACCTTCATTACAATTAGAAAAAAAGATCCTTAGGTCTCGGGATGGATAAAAATCACATTTCATCAAAAATCGCATCACTCGACTCAATCACGGTATTTACCGACACCGACTCGTTAGGATCTATAACATAGAACCTATAGCCTTGGAATGTTGTGCATATCCAATGAAAATGCAATCAATTCCCCTTTCTCCCAAAGTATTCCTCTTGGGCTCGGTTAGTTTTACAACTACCCGACAACCCCAAATACGAAGGTAACTCAAATTTGGAGTCCTTTTGAACCACAATTCATATGGGGTGGTTTGTTCATTTTGTTTGGAACTCTATTCAAGACATAACATCAGAAAGCATCGCCTCCCCCCAAAATACGTTGCTCAAATGCGAGTAAGATAACATCGAGTTAACCATCTCTCAAGACTCAATTTTTCTGTAAGGCTACAACATTTTATTGTGGTGTATACTGGGTCGTGGTCCCATGGATGGTTCCAACTGATTGTAAATACTGGGGATCCATATATTCCCTTCTCCGATCAGTTCTAAGACACTTAATCGGATTGCTCAATTGCAATTCCACCTCGGTTTTGTATATTTTGAATTTTTCTAAGGACCCATCCTTAGAATGCAACAAATATACATAACAAAACCGACTTTAATCATCTATGAAAGTAATTACATACTTTATGTTGCCAAGAGTAGGAGGGGCATGAAAATCACAAAGCTTGCTATGAATTAATTCCAAAACTTTTGAATTTCGATTAACATTTTGAAAAGGTTGTTTAGTGATCTTTGTAAACATCCAACTTTTACACTTTCCTGCACTAATGTAGAAAGGTGGAATTAACCCATTTTTTGACATCTCATGCATTCTTCTAAAATTAATATGACCCAAACGAACATGCCATAACATCGAGTCATTAATTTTAGGAGAAGCATTTGAAGACGAAGATAAAAATACAAGAATCATCGGACAAAGAACTAATCACATTCAAACAAAACATTGTTTACTAATGTAACCAAAACCAATAAATGTTACAAATTGTGAAAGAATAAATCTATTTGCTTCATAAACTTGCTTAAAACCAACAGAGTTTAAACAACCATCACTAACAATGTTTTTAGGAAGCCTAGGAACAAACAAAACATCGATTAAACTCATAGTTTATTCGGAAATAAACTTAAGACTAACAAATCCCAAATCCACAACACTATGCAGTTGACTTGTCACCCATCTTCATAGTAGATCCATCATAAATTGGTGTCAATTTCTCGAACCGTCGACGATCTCTACACTTATGGCTTGTAGCACCCGAGTCAACATACCATGTACAATCATCATCCTATACATAAAACGAGTAAGGAATGAACAATCATAATTCATAGAATTATCAAAGTTAGAAGAAATCTAACCTCCATTCGGTGAAGTAGAGCCATCAGACCTATTGTTTCCACCATTGTTATTTCCAACACCATTGTTCACCGTAGCTCTCCTGTTGAGATTCACTCGACAGTTAGCTTGACGTGACCAGTCATGTGACACCTCCAACAAACCAGATCATTTGGTTTTCTGTTGGGTTTGTCTCGGTCCTCAAACTTGCGTTTGACACACTTTCCTTTGTGGTTTTGATTGTTCTTGTTCCCTTCAACCATGTGGATAGATGGTTGTCCAACATCAGGGTTAGCCTTGTTCTTGTCACTTTCTTGACCACAGAGTGATTCCTCAATCCGTATGTGACTACCAAGTTGTAACAGAGGCAACTCCTCCTCTTGATGTTTCAAGGTATGCTTGAAATCTTTCCAGGTTGGTGGTAACTTGTCAATCACACTCGACACATCAATACATTCATCTATCTTTTTGTTGTGTTGAGTGAATTGACCCAGAATGCAAAGTAACTCATTATATTGTTTCATCATGACCGGCCTTGAGTCCACCATCTTATAGTTATTAAAATCTTCAACCAGGAACTTCTTGCTAGAAGCATCCTCAACGATATATTTAGACTCAAGGCCATTCCACAATTGTTTCGCACTATCCACATTTTGGTAGATATCAAATAGGGGACTAGACATACCGTTAACAATGTGACCTCTGCAGATGTAGTCGTCATTTTCCCACTTGCACCTTTGTCTTGTCTCCATCAAAGTCTCCTCTTCCCTTGCTTCAGACTCAGGGGGTGCTCAAAACATGAGCTACTTTTAGATTTGTTAGTAGAAAGTGCATCTTCTTCTGCTAGCGGTGGAAATCAACTCCTTGAAACTTCTCTAGCTTATGGAACTTTGACGTGATCTCTTTCGCCGATTCAACCAACGATTTCAAGGAACAAAAATAAATACCAAATTTGATTCGTCAATCTCACTTACCGGGTAAGACTCTTAATTCATGTCATCGCTCTTAACGGGTAAGATTCTAATCCTTGTCATGTGCATCCCATGAGGTAAATTCACCCAATAAACACTTACCGGGTAAGATTTTAGTCCTTGTCATGTTCATCCCATAAGTAAACGACCCTTACATGTTAGTTTTATAGGTCAAAAGACTCTACTTAATATATTTTAAAAAGTTCATGATTTTATTTGTTTAAAAAATGTCTACTCACTCAACTATTGAAATACTTTTCCCTTAGATTTTTATGGAGTTTTCTAGACGAAGATACGACTTTTTAACTTTCATATCAATTTAAAAGAATCTACCAAGGAAGTATGATTTTTATTTCGAAAGGCGAAAGTTATTTAATTCATAATTGTTAGAATAACATTTTACAACGACTTTGTTATCTACAAATTAAAAGGCGATCTAGGCCTTCTTGACTCCATCAATTTTCCTTACAAAAGTTGAAGGGTTAAACATGGTAATTTTAAGAGTATAACCCTTGTTTAATTTCAAAAGAAATTTCCAATGAAAAAAGTAGTTTTATATACATATAAAGATTTTAAATGAAATTGTGGCAAATCATGGATTGAATTGTGACATTGGCGAATATACTCTTCTCTACATGGGTTGGCCAAGAACAACAAGAAGTTCCTCATTTGAGATTGGTGCTATAGTTTTTGTGAGTCATAACTATCAAAGAATTCCTAGAATTTTAGGTGGGATGGGAGTTGTAATTCTTTCTACTTCTCGGGGTATTACTTATACAAAAAAATGCGGGAGAGATAAAAAAGATGCAGGGTCATTTGTCTGCTTAGTTCGTTTACTGATACAAATTAAATAACATTAATCGTGTAAAATTATGGTATGAGTCAGTCGGTACTCAATAAAGGTGGCCAAAAATCGGTTCCCAAATAATGATCCTGTAACTTGTTCTGGTGACCTAAATATGAAGGTCCAGTTATGAGAACCGATCCGGGGCCGGGCCTATAACGGGTCTCATTTAGTTTTTTTCTAAATTTTAATTTTTAAAACTTGTCTTCAGCTTATAAAAAATATTTTTTCTAAAAGAATTTGGTCAATCAAATACACTAACAAATAAGGTATTATTATAATTAGGTTAATATACTACAAAATGTTTCGTTATTGGTCAATCAAATATAACTTAGCATATTTAATTGGTCGACCAAATAAACTAACAAATACATTTTTATTATAACATAATTTAATAAAATACACTAACAAATACATTTTGGGTTTCAATCAAATAAACTTAAGAGTACATTTAAAAATATATTGAAAAATAAATTTGTAAATAAACTTTAAATAAAAAATCCAACCAATCTGAATCGATCCAAATCCTCCCCTGATCCTGGACCAGGTCGGTCTATTTGGCCATCTTTATTACTCATGTTATAGATAGCCAAATGTCGGTCGAAGACAGGTCGGGACTCGCCATAACCGGTTATGAAGAGTGCCACGCCGGTTGTCTTGGCGTAACCGGTGCCGGTCCCAACGTTTTGGGGTGGCCTGGTTAACCTACATGGTAACCGGTCTTGGCCAGAAAAGATATTTTTTTTAAACTTTATTTTTGAAGTTATTAATATAATACACTTTAAATTATGTAACCGGGTCACGTAAACACTTTAAATATGTAATGGGGTCACACAAATACACTTTAAAAGTACGTATTATTATAATTTCGAAAACGAATACGAGCCGAAATAACGAAATATAGCGAGAAGTGTAAAGGTTTTATTCATTTTAACGTTTTGTAAGTTGGGATATAACTCTGTACACCATATGACTTTTATATAGTGATCGGAGGCCAAAAACAACAAAAAACGACCATAAAATCAACCTCAACAATATAAGTTGCTAGATTTTAATGAAAAATCGGATCGGACCGGACCGGACTTGTAAAGCCTAAAAAAAAACATAACTTTAACGGAAATCATTAACTTTTAGCGGAAACCTTATACATAATGTAAATAAATTCACTACCAAGAACATTTCTTGTCTTTTAAAAGGTAAGTTTAAACATAGAGAAAAGCCACCATTTATAAATCTTTTGCATGAGTACCAAACGTACTTAAACCCAAATAAATAACTTGTTTTTAAGAAAACATAAGTCCCTGAACTCCAAAACTAACTCCCATGACTGAGCTGCTAGCCGCCGGAACGTTACACATGAGCCTTCCCCTTACTACCTGACGACATACCTGTCACTAAAAGAGGGAAACAACAACGGGTAAGCTTTATGCTTAGTGAGCACACATCTATACTAACTAATATCATGCATACATAACCAAAAATGCACAGTTATTACATGCACGTAACTTAATCCATTGACACTAGTACCAGACCTCTTAATTCATAACATCTTCCCTAGGGGTATCAAATACCTCCGTAGGTACTATCATAACCCATAACATGCATCATACCTCATAACCACACATAACCATACATGCACAATAATTACACACACATAACATCAATTAGCATAGATAGAGTACTCACCTGATAGTAGCTTAATAACACACGCTTGCAAGTATAATGCTCAAGACAAGTCACCTAAACAAATTTTACGTACCGCATATCAATACATAGCGTAACATGTACCAAAGTCTAACCCATACCCCCCTATCGAAATAACATTGCTACACTATTCCAATTACTCTCAAACTTCACCAAACACTATGTTTCATAGTCCCTTAGGGGAGCATAAACAAGAGAACCCCAAAAGAATCCGATTTGAAAAAGTGGAAAAATCCACCCAGTGCAAACGGCGGGTTACCGACGGGTACCCACCCGCGGCTTACCTGCCGTTACCCGCAGGTCAGTTCCCCAACTCGCAGGTTACGACCACCATCGGGATTTTCACCCCAAATCCGATTTTAGCAAAATCTCACTACCAAAAGCATCATAAAATGGATATACATCATTCCGAGACTATACATGATCATTCTACAACATCATAACACTAAAAAGGTGATCTATTGATCACAATTTCTCAACCAAATAAACCCTTACTTGCTAACCATTTAACCTATCAATTGACACAACAATCAGACGAGAAATTACCTACCTTTGACGAATTTATCGACAATCTCACGATTGCTACCCGATTCTTCCTTCAATTGCCTCCTAAATTCGCCAGTCACAAAGTCACAAAGCCCTGGGCGTCCTTCTCAAAACCGTACAATGGAACTGAAGGGAGGAAGTTTACAGTCTGCCTTAACTACTGGTTACTCCTAACCTTCTACTTTAACCATTAACAGTGAAGTCCCCTAAGCCCTAAAAATTACACAATTAGCCATAAAGTTAACTTATACTCGACGAAATCCGTTTAAAACACATAACTTGGAAATTGGGGCGTTACAAAACTTATAATCGTTCCCATAACCGTTCCCATAACCGTTCCCACCGGGCCGGGCCAGAATGGCTATCTTTACTCATCGCTGACTAAGGGGTTGTTCGGTTGGATTTCCAATTAAGTCTTGTAGGAATAAGGTTGGTTATATGATCAAGACTGTCTGAAATAAATCAGGTTACATTATTGTTCGGTTATTATGTTGAATGGTTAACCTGAATTAAGCTATAAGACCATCTTTACCCGTAGACTCTCACTTAGCTTTTAGCTAACTTATAGTATGCATCTTAGGAGCTGGTGGTTCAGGGTTGGACAAAGGGAAAGGGCAAGGCGTAGATTTGTTCTTTACATAATGTTCTGTTGTTATGCAGGTCTATGTTGAACATAATCGTTATTGTAATTTAAGTTTTTATGTAACGTGGTCTGGTATGGGACAGACTCATGTAGGAATCTTTTATTTGCTGTAAGTTAAGACTTCCACTGCGTTGATGTTTTATTTGTACCTTGAGGTATTATTTTACGCTCAAGGTCATGTTTGGACTTTAAATGATGTGACACTACCCAAGGTAGAAATTGGGGTGTTACATCGGTAATCTGTTGCGCTGCTGGTTGCACCTCGGAAACATAGCAGCAGTGACCCGTTGTAGCAGATTTAGTAGTTTTTTCGGGTCGGCATTCCCCTGTACTGCAGTCATTCTCAAGCCTGTTTTAGGCTGGTCTGGACATGGCCTGTGTCCTTGACTATCCTGGTATCTCAGTGGTGTTTCTACGTCGTTTTCCTTGGTTTATTAGCTCTGTGTTTCTCGTAGGTTGTTGGTTCGTTGTCTCTTTTATGTTGTGTTAGTCCCGTTGGTACTCTTGGGTCCTTTTGTTTTGTTTTTCGGTGGTTGTATTTGTTGTGGTTTGCGTTTGGTTTAATAAAATTGGTTTGTTGCCGTTAAAAAAAAAAGCTTCCTCTTTTAAAGTGTATATTATAGTGAATGTTACTTTGAATTGTCAACATTAAGAATTCAAATGATGTCAATTTATATATTAAAAGGTATATTATAGGATGTTTTTTACGGTGAAACTAATTGACAGTATTATGTGAAAATGATATAGTTGATAATATTAACTTAGAAATGGTTATTAATTGATTTTTTTGTCCAAGAATACTAAGAGAATGGTTTTATATGAATTACTAGTGTATCTTCAATTCAAGAATATGTTATTTTTTATTATAAAAATGATATATTAAAGGTTTTTTCATACTTAGTAAGGGTCCCTTTTTTACATTTCGTCCAAAACCTATAAAATGTCAGGAACGACAATGAATGTAGGGAGATTTACATTGCTTTTGCATGGTTTGGTTTGGGGTTTTTTGGCGGCTTTTATTTTCTACAAGTTTTTTGGATGGTAGTGTTTGGAGGTTTGGTTAGTGACGTTAGTGACTAAGGGGTTTTGTTCCGGTTGAGGGGCACAAGATGTATTTAATAGATTTAATTTAACATTGTTAAATGAAAAGACTAGTTTGTGCTTCAAAACATAAAAAATAGACAACCGTTGTACTTTGGGAGGAAAGGGAAAGATAACCATTGTAGAGGGACTCGGACTAAAAATATGTTTCACTCTGACATGCACAAAAATTCCCTCCGATCGATCTTTTTAAAAATAGAAATCACTAAATCCAGAGCAACATACAACTCTTAATACCCAAATATACAAGTTAACAAAACACGGTTACTCTGAACCTAACCATTACAGCTCTATAAAAGACCCAAGTTAAATCGGGAAATAGGCTTCCTCGCCGTAGATTTATTCCTTTTTCTTCTATTAACTATATTTTGAAGGCGGCGGTGGTGGTCAAAAATTCATCGGAGTTGACATTTTCCGGTTAGTTAAGAGGATAACAAGTATCATCGGCGCCGGTGCTCCATAGAAAATTTGCGTAACTAGCACTATAAAATGAGTTATCGGGTTCAACTGAAATGGCTTCCAAAAAGGTCTCTTCAGCTGCCCATAAGTCGTCTTTAGCATGCCATAAAAAGCTTGCGTATTTGCTGAGTGCTTCAGCATCTTTTGGCTTAATCTCTAAAGCCCTTTTGAAGTAGTTTTCTGCCCTGTTATTTTGGCACAAAACAACAAAAAGAAGTATCAAGATTTTATGTCCCTTTTTTGCCATAAAAAGAAACAAACAACTCTCACCGCTCATTTCATATCTTATCGATCGACAATATTATTGAATTAGTGAGAAATTATCGACTTTACACATTATTCATATGAATTCACTGTTGCATATTCAAATATATTTTTTATTACATACGAATTTTTTATTCTTACCTTCTTATCATATTTAATCTTCTTATCCAAACCCATTGATAACCCAATAAAAAAATAATCAAATACTCAATATAATATAAAAATCGAGTTTTCTATCCATACCCTTATACTTATATGGAGTATAGATAGGTGCATGTGAGTGACCAAGTAAGGTCCAGCATAGAAGGCTATGAAAATATGAAATAATGTGAGCGAGAAAGTAATAGAAGGGTAGGAATAGCAACAACAACAAAATAATTGAAACTGACCGACCACAAAACGACCAACTTTTCTCCAAATAATCACAAAAAGCAACTTATACCATAAAAGCCGACTTTCGGTTTATGAACACACTTCGCAAAAATCGTGAGCAAAACCCAATTTTCAATCAAAGCAAAGGATTTTGCTCAACCTTCTGCAAAAAGGTTCACAAGATCGAAACTTTTAATAAAATCTTTGAAAAAACTACGGATTTGTTTCTTTATTTGCAAACCATTTTAATTTTTTGACCTTCCCGTAAATTAAAGAATATTAATTACTTATGGACAGATGGTTAACAGATGAATTTGGGAGTGTTTAGGATTGCTTATTTTTTCTTCTTATTTACTTATAATCGGTTTAAAATGCAAATAACCAGTTTTAAAGAAGTTAAAATGATTCTACTTTTTCCAAAACGCCTATAAACGTCTTTTTGAAAAAAAAGAGATAAACACTCCCAAACACCCCCTTTCGGATAGAAGTTATTTTGTTCTTTCTTTTTATAATTAGAGTTCAAGATCCTACCTTTCTTGATCATGAACAAAGAGATAGAGAAACTGAGCATAATTAGCCAGAAGAAGTGGATTAGTTGGTTCTTCCCATAACCCCATTTCATAAAAAACCTCCGTTTTCGAATAATCCTCCGATTCCACTTCTCCGGCGACTTTCACCGTCACCGGTGACACAAATCTCTCCATCGCTTCCCGATCAATCCCACCATACCCATTCAGCTCCATCATCTTATCAGCTTCAGCCACCATCCAGTGCCATAAAGCCCATTCCTCCACCTGGTAAGCCTGACCCGAAACCCCCTCCTCCTCCTCGGGTCGGGTCGGATCCAAACCCCCATACCGTTCAATCGCCCCATCAAACTTTCCGTCACCGTTAACTAACGGCCCCACTTTCCCACCTCCGCCGTTAACCCCACCGGAAGTAACAGAAACGAAATCGGTTTCCGTCTGTTCTTCAACGGATTCCTCCGCCGCCGTCGACGGCGGCGATGCGGCGGCGATGGTGGTCGACATCGAGTAAACGCTGTAGTTCGCCAAGAGGATCATGACGTACACCATTAGAGTCGGTGTGTGTGAGAAGACTTGCTGGAAAAGCCAGACGAAAGAGGCGTTCATCTCCTTATGGACTCTGGTTAAGATCGATTGGAGATCTTCGAAGAACAAGGCTTCTCGCATCTGGAGAGTGTAGCTTTGGAGCTCGCGGATTATGAACACCATTGATGAGAAGGCTTTCTTGATCGAACAGTAGGAGGTTAACGATTCGCCGGCCGCCGTGAAGCCTTCTTCCCACTGCTTCTTCTTCCTCTGTATGATTCGTAGCGAAAACGGAAGCTCGACGCTGTTCGCTTTCCGTTCTATGCTCGCCGGAAACAAATTCTCCGGCGGCGGTTGGTTTTCCGATGAATCGTCGGAGATTTGGAATCGGAGGGATAATTCGTGGATCTCCTTCGAGAATTCTTCATCGGAGAAGGAGAAGAATTCTGGATCTGAACTCTTGGCACGTTTGATCGATTGATGATTTCGATTTGGGGATTTTAGGGTTTCGCATGATTGAGATCTGTTGAGCTTTGTTCCGAAGAGCGTTGACCGGTCAACGCAACGGCGAACCAATGCGACGTCGTTTAGAGTTAAGCTACGTCGTTTTGACGAAGGTGATGGAATTGCAGAAGCTAGGGTTTGTTGTGAAGAAGAAGACGATGACTGTGAAATCGAAGGTTGTGACCAATTGAAACAGCCGCTCGCCACCTTCACTCCCATTGAAATCTGTAATGAATTTTAGGATCCAAACCTGCAAAGTTTTTAAGTTTTGACGGATAAACGGTGAGTAATTTGTTCAGAAATCTCGATGAAAATTTGAAATTGAACTTAGCAATGATTGGCGAAATGGAAACAGAGTTTTAGGAATTAAAATCGGATCACGATACAAAAGCGAAGGGAAATTGTGGGAGAAATTAGCAGAAAGACAATGGGTGGTATCTAGATCCACTAACCTCGAGAGATTGTTTTCCGTACTGCCGGAAGTTATGGCGATTTTCCGGCGAGAGGAACCGTTAATGGAAGAGGGGTGTTAGGTGACATATATATATACACACATGAAGAAAATTCTTCGTTATGAAAAGAAAATTCTTTGCTATCGTCATTGAATCTGATCGTGTACATTGGTATCACTGTTCTAAAAAACTCGCCGCTCAGTTTCACGCCACGTTAAGCCTGTAGCACACTATGGCCTGGTGTGCAGTTCTACTAATGCCATATTTGATTTTTTTTTTACGTTTTTATTGTTTATTTGCTAGTTTTTAATATATAACGTAATTTCACTTGTTTATTACTATTGACTCATTGAATAACAATACAAAACATATGTTTTTATATATAATATTTTATATGAATTAAAAATTTTGACGCCATAAGTCACGCCTTTAAAACGCTATGGCTTGGCCTTGCTGTCACGTCTCACGCCATTCAGAACCTTGATTAGTATCTAGAGGAAAGTTCAAATAAAACCCGTTTTTCATTGTGAACGTGTGCATAACTAAAGGCCTGTGTCACGTAACGTATTCAGTCTGAATAATATAAAATTATTCATACTTAATATATACATTATTCAAGGCAAAATTGGACCGAATAATACAACATTTTGTATTATTCAGACTGAATATGAGCCGAATAGAACATGTAACTCGTTTTAAACTGTTCTCACGTCCGTAATCAAATTTGAGCTTCTATTTAAACGTGTCGCTATTCATATATATATATATATATATATATATATAGAGAGAG
>LUCG01169322.1:0-11405 GCA_001633085.1 Carthamus tinctorius
ATTAAAATTTCTATTTAAAAGTTAAACTAACAACTAGATGAAAATGAAAATAATACAAAAAGTTATCGTCTAAATATAACGAAGATATACAAAATTAAATTTTAAGAAAATATTATAAGTATTATTTTTAAAAATTGAAGAAAATTAATGATGCACTAAAATGCAATAATAAGTTGACGAGAATTAAATAATGAAATAAAATCGATAAACAATAATTAAAATAAATATATTTGAAAAAATTAAACTAAAAAANACTACCAGTAATAGAGAAAATTAATGAAATTAATGATGGGGGACAATTTTCAAAACAAAACATAAATTATGAGAACGATTTTTAGAGTTATCAAACCATAGGTCGTACTTTCAAATATTTCAATAAACCACAAGAACCAAAATTAGAGTTTACTCAAAATTAAATAGAGAAAAGTTTATTAGTATAAGATAATTTTTTAAAAAAAGCAAGATAATCTAAAAAATTAAACAATTAGTTATCAACTATTTTAAAAATCTGTTTAGTCTTCAATAGTTCGTGTTACTAAATTTTAAATTTGGATTACTAAATACTAACTGACATTAAGTAAATTGTTTTTAGTTTATTCTTTCTAAAATAAATTTCTAACATTGTAGAAAAATAATGAATTGGTTTGACTTGGGTTGTTTTTTTTTTTTTGGAAGGCATAGCGGCATCCAACCAACAAACAACTACCACAAACATACATACACATGCCACATACACACGCCTCCCCGACGGTATCGGGCATCTACGGGCAGTCCACTAATCCGCCGCTGTCCCGGTGTAGCGTAGTCTTTGATTGGGCTAGGGGCAACCCAGTCTATGACTGGACTAGCCCAAAGACTGGATACTTCTCATGTCCTCAATTGACCCCTCTTGGGATCGAACCCAGGTAGACTGGGATACCATCCACAACCCTTCCAGGATATTACCACCCTTAAGAAGACTAATTGAGCTAGACATAACTTGTGATTTTGGACTGGTTTTAAACATATATTTGGGACATGTGTCATTACATCTTCTTCAACGCCTGTTATTTGGAGTTTAAGAATTAAGATGCTTAATAAGCATTTTTAGGTGGGGGGTGGGTTCAAACAATCATTTTCTCGTTCTATTTTATTATTACATAAACTTTTTGAACTTTAATGTTAGTTTTATTTTATCGATTTTCATTATAAATTTTCTAGACAAAATGTAGGAAGTAACATTGTGTTTACCATTTCTTTTTTCTATTATAGCATTTCGCTTTAAAATATTCTTATTATAACTTTGAATTGTTTTTTATTTTAGAATTATTTAATGTTATAGTGAGAATGACGTGGCACACCTCATGATCAAATTGTAATAACTAAGGTCATAATTTTGGCTTTAATAGAGTTTACTGGATTAAGTGTAATTTCTTTGTTTTCAGGAGCTTATGACTAAACAAAAGAAATTGGAGTAGGGTAAAAATCCTTCTTCCTCACTCATTTAGGATAATACGTACTTAAGAAAGAGATGATGGGAGGCTTTGGTTTTTGAGAGAAAATCCTTGTTTCGGTCACTAAAATTAGTGGCTTATTCGGCAAGCTTTTAGGGGGAGCTTTAAAGCCAAGTGTTTTTTTTAGTCAAACATGTCCTTCTCAATAAAAAAGGGATCCTTCCATTTATGAAAAACCCTTCCAAACAAAAAACGAACCAAACAACCCTGAACTAATGAAAAACCCTTCCAAACAAAAAACGAACCAAACGACTTAATGAAAAACGAACCAAACAACCCTGAACTATCGTGTATCAACATTCAACCTCCCAAAGTCCAGTTAATTAGGGAAGTATTTGGCAAAGTGGTTAAAATTATGGTGTGATAACAAAGGAACATGTACTCAGGCTAAAAAAGGATACATGAGTAAGAGTTGGCTTTTAAGCTAAATGTTTAAAAGTAACACCAAGAATGACATTTTTCTATTTCCACGCTAGCATTGCCATCTAATCTTTAAGAGTCAAGATACAAGTTCTAGGGTAAGAAACATCAAAGATGTAATGCACACAAAAATAAAATAAGATTAGTAGCAATGTTGAGTCATGGCTCAAAACATCAAAGGTGTATTTTAATCCATAAAATTAGCAAGAATCATAAAAGGTTATCTCCATATGCTAATCTCGACAACACAAGCAAACCGTAAAATCATTCATGTCCTGTCTTTTTTTTTTGAAGGGTGTTATGGGCTATGTCTAAACTAATCCCGACAATTTATAGTTGTTAGACATCAACCCCTAATAACTTAGTGACTACAATTGTTGTTCAAGCCTAAAATAGAACCCTGTGAAGATTGGGATATTCCACTATATCCCCCAGAGCTTTAACACTACGTCACAACCTTGTGGTTTCATGCCATGATTTTCATGACAATAAAAGAAAAAAAATTATCAACTCATTATATTTATGTAATAATTGGCAAAAAAACAACCCTAAAAATTCCAAAAAAAACCCTTTAAGTATACAAATATCCTCACACTTAAATCATATATTGTCCTCAATATATGAATTCAAATGAGTGGTCTAAATTAATTAAAAAATCAAAGTGGACAATTAAACTCCCCTGAAGGTGCCTAGTCGTTCGGTGTCGCTCCTATCATCCTATTCCCTGGATAATAATTTCACCTGCAACCAAAACTGACCGATGAGTCGGCCAAGTTTATACTTCCCATTTTCTCCTCTGTTTTTTGTCATGCTCGATATAGGACTTGGATTAGGCTTCTAATTTAAATACATAATTTAGCTCTATTAAAATATAAGAATGATAATTTTGAGCCTATAAATAATTATTAAACTAAATATTCGATGTTTTAAACATATTCAACTAAAATACTACTTGATATCCAACACACAAACACACCTATTTTGACTAGGATAAAGCAAAAACATGATATAAACACAACTTTACTTTTAAATGCACATAAAAACGACATTTTAATATCAATTATTGTTTGCTTTTAAGTCATGCATGCTTATTATTTTCAAATAATCTAGAATCTATAGCCATTACTTGAATTTTTAGATTTGTATGATATGAAATCAAACCCGTTTAATGGCAAAAATAATTACCCTTAAAAAATATAAAGTTTATGTTTTATAATGAGATGTACTGTTGCAGTTACTTCCTATAAATATTTATAGAATAAATGGATGAAATCGTTAAAAAAAAGAGTTACTTTACGAATGTGCATCCAACTTGTTACGAAAAGTTATTGTATGTACTGTATTTCCATTTTTATCATTTGACATATCAATGTTTAAGAAATGGTCATTGTAGTATTCAATTTTATCAAAACCTACCATTTAACGTATCCAATTTGTCACAAAAATACATTAAATGGTAGGTTTTGATAGTTTGATACGCCAAATGGTAAAAATAGAAGTATAGTACATACAATAAATTTTTTTTTTGATAAGGTTCACCTGGGTTTGCCCACGCTACATCCTTGGTAATTTTTACCGAGAGCTAAAGCATGCTCCCCTGGGATTAATACTCAGTGGCCCCTGGTTGCTCATTCTCAGATTTGAACTTGGGTGTGTTTTTTCCCAACACCAAGCCTTAACCAGTAGGTGCCCCATTGGGGTTTTACATACAATAATTTTTCATGACAAGTTTGATACGCTTTCATGAAGTAAACCCTTAAAAAAATAATGGATGGAAAAGTCGGTTGATGTCGATGTGTTGTACGTATTAATTAAATAAAATAATACTATTTATTATTATTATGAACTTTAAAAAAGAGTTAATGATATATTAAATAAATAATATCGGGGTCGGTTCTGGGAGGTGTGTGTGTGACCGACCTTTATTTTGCATCAAAAACCGTCACACGTGCCTTCTGTCCAAGGTAAAGAACAAACTCATTACTCATCACCCTTTGATTTATTTATTAAATAAATATTCATATTTTATTTCTCTTTTCTTTAAAATTAAACTAGCACCTATATATTTTAACTACCAAAATAAAATATACTTTTAGTGTGTGTTATTTGTTTTGGTTATGTTTGTTAATTCTTTTGCAATTAAATAACTTTTGGACAAAAACATGATATTTACAATATTATATTATATTAAACAATCTTTGTTTTTAACTTAAGAATGTGGAGAAAGCACGTGAGCAGTGAAACAATCTTTGAATTGAAAAAAGATGAAAGGTAAGCATCATTAAGAAATACTTAACTTGGACTTGGAACTACAATTATGATTTTAAAGGATGTGAAACTTTTATTTATTATAGTGGTCTATTTTGTAACATGATACTAATTAGTAGTAAAGCAATTTATTGATCTTATAAAATCTCATGTAATTGTGTTTAGGAAGTTATATATGATTAATAAAACATCCAATAAATTAACTTTTAGCTAATAAAAATTTCATATTTGATAATTATATGTTGATGATAATTTAAGATAACTAATGTGTTACATGCAAAGTATGCAAGGTATCATGCCCACGTCTCAAACCTAACGAAAAAGCAAAGAGTAAAAATGGCAACTTTTGTTTTTGTATTCCAAAATGGTTGTCTTTGCCTTTGTGTTTACAATTTATTATTATTATTTTGTTTTTTCATCTCAAATATTTACTATTAAAGATGAAATAGATTAGAAGATACGGGATCATATAAAAAGTATTATTTTTTATTAAAAAAAATGTAACAAGTGTTTTTAAACTATTGATTACTTTCTATTAAATACCATTCCATGAATTACAACTTAAAACAGAATTAATCTATTTCATGTCAATGCATCTTATTTCATCACATATTATCCTAATCATTGTCCATTTTTCATCTAATGGTTGATAACCACTCCACTCAAACCCAACCCAAGATCGTAAACAGGTTTGTAGCTTAGTTGGTAATGGATGGGTGGTAGGTTTGCACAATATCAAATGGTCTTAGGTTCGAGCCCAAGGAGTCGTCATAACCACAGCCAATGAGTAAGTCAGAAATGTCCCTTATATTACAAACTTGGCAGTCGATTGTAGGGGCAAATAGGGTTGCTAATATCAACCTTTTGCACAATTATAAATGATAAGACAAAAACAAAAACTTCAAATACATAAAAAGCAAATTCAAGAAAACAGAGGGACTAAAAACATAAAGTTAGTGTAAAGCAAAAGACCAATATGTTGAAGTCGGCTAAGACACCCACTCCACCTGAACCATTAGATATCCGCCACGTAAGACATCTACTTTCCCATCCCCAAATCCCACTCCCTTCCTATATAATGCTTTCCCTTGTCTCTTCCATTAAAACTAAAACCCTTTCTGATTTCTGATTTCTTCAAAATGAATCGCTTCTGGACCTTGATGTCTGGTCTCCATCAGTTGGCCGGGTAAGCTTTCAATCAATTTCTTCAGATCCATTCGCTTCTTAATCTAATTTCTTCTTAATTTATATACATCTTCTAATGAAAAATTGCAGACCAGTAACAATGTTGTTGTATCCGCTTTACGCATCGGTGGTTGCGATCGAGAGCTCATCAAAAGAAGACGATCAACAATGGCTGTCTTACTGGATCCTATACTCCTTTCTCACTCTCATGGAGATGCTTCTCGCACCTCTCCTCGAATGGTATAATAATAAAAACTGATTCAATTTCTCTTTAATTTTAGCAAAAGCTATGATGATTAATTTGTGATTGAGTTTGGTAGGGTTCCGATATGGTACGATGTGAAATTGATAGCGGTGGCGTGGCTGGTTCTGCCGCAGTTCAGAGGAGCTGCTTTCATCTACGATAAATTTGTGAGAGAGAAGGTGATCAAGAGGTATTACCCTGGGATTGGAGGAGGAGAGTTCAAGCTGTCTTCCCCAAATGGAAAAATGAAGAACAAGCTCGTTGATCTTATGACGAATAAGAAATCCAGTTGATTAGCTTTTTTTTTAGATAGAAGAAGAAATTTAACAACTGATCCTGTGATGTGATGTGATTGTGATGGATCGTGTTTGATCTGGTTAAGTGGTTTGTAATTTGGGTCTGAATGATGATGATGAAGATAAATGAAGAACAAGTAGGTAGGTTTTGTTTCAAAGTGTGTGTGTGTGTGAAATTAGTTGCCTCTTGTTGATTTCAAAGTCAAAACTGTTTTGCAACAAATTTCTACCAGTATTCAATATCTCTATATTTAGTAAATGAAATTTTAAGAAAATGGCTTTGGTATATTAATCCGTTTTCAAGTGTTCTAAACTAACTAATAACGAAATTAAATAGAGTTTGATTTATTCGGTTTTGAGTTATTTGGTTTTCGGTTCAACAACCTCTTAAAGGGTGGTGTTATCTAGATCCTTCATAAGTCCTTTTCCACTTGCATAGAACTAGACATCCGTACACTATGTCCTACCACCTGTACACACACAAACCTATCCACGCCCCTTAAAGGGGACCATTTGTATCGGGACCTAATGTAAGGAGGTCTACTTTTATGTAGGTGAGAAGAACCTATAATGTATCCAAGTAATAAGACTAATATTTATCTTTTCCTAACTTAAAATATAGAATGTTACTAAAATATGTTATTGAGTTTTAATCGAAAAAGAACCGAGAATCCTTATTCAACTAACCAAATCGTATAAACCCTTATTCAACTAACCAAATCGTTTAGTTTATACGTAGTTAGGTCCGAATTGATTATTCGCTTTCGATGCCCTCCTGGGCCAAAATTATTACCAATTATGTTCACCATTTCCAAGGAAGAAGCAAATACAATGCTTTTTCTTACAATTTGTACAAAACTTAAAGGAAAGGTCCAAACAAGCTTCGATAATGGAGAACATAATTACATAAAGATGATAAATGCTTTATATATAAACATGTAAATTAATTTTAAAAAGTTTGGAAATTCTTTGTCTCAAAAGAAAGAGCTAGGAACCACATCAATTCCATTCCAATTATATACGATAGATGCCATATTTAAGTGAAGTGGTTGAAACGAGAATATCATCGTTTTATAAGAATACAAGAATAATGTTCGGTCTTTAAATTAATTGACATGTAGTAAAAATTAGACTAAATGATTATAAATTAGTATTTATTATTAACATTTTGTTACCTTATATTTGTCTTTATTTTATAAATGTTGCTACTGCCATCATCATCAGACTTCTTATGTTGATGGCTGCATCGTTGATAATGACGTGATAATAATATGATAAGGTTTGAGACGATTTCTTATGATGTGATTTTGTTGTGGTAGTGATAGGATAATGATGTGATAACCGAAAACCAATAATGATCATGTCCATAATCATTGTTCTACATTTCCACATGTTAT
Organism: Carthamus tinctorius; assembly: GCA_001633085.1. NCBI lineage: Eukaryota > Viridiplantae > Streptophyta > Magnoliopsida > Asterales > Asteraceae > Carthamus > Carthamus tinctorius. Next base: position 7,304 of record LUCG01169322.1, read on the forward strand.
ATTTGTTGTGACAATCGTCTAATACATTAAAATCGTGATTATATTATTTATATGTGATTTTAAGGATAAGGAAGTCAGTAAGATCACAGATAAATATGAAATCACATGATTATGGGTTAAGCGAGTTGGAAGACTAGAAGTGTTCACATTTTGCAAAATAGAGGTGCTCTGTTTGAACCATCACATTTAACTTTGGGGTTGTTTATTTGCCTCTTAATCGTGCATAGACAATAGATGTTTGGCAAAATAAAAAATAAAAATAAAGCCTCTTAACTGTAACGAAAGCCTCTTAACCATTTTGCATCTAGGGTGAAGCCATATGATTCAGATTTACAACTTTCCCACCTTTGCCCTCCCAGTACTTCTCCATGCCGTTCACCTCATCTCATCACCTCTAAGAGTTCCACAACATCTTTACCCACGGTTATTGCCTTCTCCGACAGTCTCTTTCCATGATTTCCGGCAACATCTCCAGTATAATCGAACATAGCGACCATCTGTCTTTGTTTCCAATAGGAAATTGATGGGTGAAATCGAGTTTCCAGAATCCAAATCGGTTTCTGTTTTCTGTGGTGAAATCGATGGGTTGAAATCCAAAGGTGAAATCGAGTTTCTAACATCCAAATCAGCTTCTTGAGACTTGAACTCCACATCACATTACGATCATTGTCATTTTAAACCTTGCTTAAAAGTTGGGCATCGTGGTTTGGTTTCTATACGTGCGAAAGAAAGATAGGTGGAGAGAGAAATAGGCACATAAAGGACAAAGGGGTAAGATGGACATAATTTGAAGCCCAAATTGCAAAACAAAAGTCTCATGTGGCAGTGGGCCTCGTTACTCACATTTAAGATAATGACCATTTTTCTTTGGAGGTACTTCTATAAGTTCTATACTTCTATGTATAGATGACCAAATGGGCCCGACACAGTTTGAATGTTCGTTCCGATCAGTTAAATGGTAACCGGCTTGTCTCTTAATCGATTATAATCGATCCGTTTCCTAACTGGTTATTTAACTGAAATCCTTAACCGGCTACAGTTTTTCGTTTTTTTTGCATAACCGGTTATAACCGACCCGTAACCAGTTACGTAACCGATCCTTAACCGGTTATAATACGTAACCGTGTCGGTATATTTAAAAAATCTAGCCATTTTATACCGTTAGATATGACCGTTTTTTTGTTTCTTTTTTCATACTAGAGCTTTTTTGGTGCATTTTAACCCCCCAAACACACTATAAATAAGTTGTGTAGTGTATGGGGTTAGATACCAAGTTACAAAACGCAAAAAACACAAACAATTATCGCTATAATTTGTGATATCGAGTCGTAATTAATTTAAAAATATAATAAAACGTATTTTTAAAGTGTACTTGAGTGACCCAGAATTTACCTTTTTAAAAAATTATAAAAATAATTATAAAAATACCTTAACCAATCCATAACAGGTTATATATAACCTCAAACGGTTACTACCCAAAACAACCTTAACCGTAACAGGCCAATAATTGGTTACGTTTTAACTGGTTAAGCCGATTCCTGTTTTTAACCAGCTCGGTGTGTAACCATTTATAATCGGTTTGCACCCGGTTTTTGGCCACCACTACTTCTATGTATTTAATCAAATTTTAGTTTTATATAATTTTTTTTGTATTTAATTAGTCCTATTTGTAAACATAATTAAAGTAATTATATTTTAAATAAAATTAATTAATAAATAATGTAAGTAAATAATAATAAAATTAATTATCTATACCATATTATAAATCATTTGATAAAAACTGTAAAAAACCATTTTTATGTATAAAGTATTATATGAGTATGATCTACTTTAGGATATCTATATATAATACATGCACATACAGAAAACAGTTGATACGACAATACTAACTATTTACAAGAACCTCAGGAACTTCGTCGACGTACAAGATCACATATGATTCACGTACAAAAATCATATATAATTCAAATAAAAAATCACTTACAAAATCACATAAGATTCACGAGACTTTACTCGTGACTTTAAGTCGCGTCCAAAGTCGTCCACGTCCCATTTTTTCAGTTAGTATAAAATCACATGTGATTTTGTATATGGACAAAGCTACTTACATTCTCGTTTAGACTTTTTTATGCACATGTACCCTACAATTGGAAGGAAGGTAGAAACTACAATCCACGTTTTAAGATGCACGGGATGGGTACGGCCGGCTACGGGATCAAATACCCCTAAACTTTATTCACCGGCCAATATATCAATAGTCTTATATATATATAGGCATCTTTTAATTTCTTTTCTTCTTCTTTTTCTAATCTAAATCTTTATTTAAAGAAAAAGAAAATGCCTTTGACTCCATCCATCCTATACGTTAAGTTTGCTTTAATTCGAAATTTGTATTTGCATTTTTATAATTTATAGGTTATTAGTTTAATACTATATATGTAATGTGATGCCATGTACTTATGCATGTGACAAGAACATGTACCTTAGACGTACATCTAATCTAAATATGTGATTATCGTTTTTCTCATAAGCATATTATGTGGGTCTTTTTGGTACTTCTATTAACACGATTGTTGTGAAAGAAAGAAAAAAAATCAAGCATCTAAAAGATGCATCTTTTTAATTTTGAGAGGTGCTATTAAATACAACGAAAACAAATTTACATGAGAAATTAAACATGAATGAGATGCTTGGTATATTTGTTCTTCGTGTGTATTAAACGCAAAAAATTAGTTAAAAGATTCGAACTCACGACGTCAATACATTTATAGACACGAAGAACAAATATTAACACAAGTTAGGGGTTTAAATCTTAACACAAGTTTTTGCTTTAAATCCCTCTATTCCAAGCCAATTATTAGTTAAAATGAAAATGAGAGAAAAATTAACAAAGAAACTATCTTAACACAAGTTTTTGCTTTAAATCCCTCTAACCAATTATTGTTGTTATCTTGTGCAAGTGATACTAAAGTGAATCGACAACTTAACCTCTTTTTTAAAATAAAATTTTGATAACTTCGTGTTTCTATGTCAATTTATGCATACTGACTAATTCCGTGAGCGACAACGAATACAGTTGGACCTTTATAGCCACAGAAGTTTTGATAGCATCTTGGGATAATTAAGATTTTCACGAGATAATCCCTAAAGTTTAACCAATGCGTCACGGGTCCATAACTCAAGTGGTAATTTTTAAAAATTTATTGAAAACTAGAGTGTTACATATATATGAGATTCACCAAATCTTTTTATTTTATTTTATTTAATCTTTTACATTTATATATACACAGAAGATCGGCCTTTTGAAATCCCCTCTTAATTATTTTAACCACATTCTTAAAAGGTTGGATTGGATTTGGAAGGCCTAACTCTACCACATCAATTGATTTAACCTAATAAAGATTGCATCTCTCTGTTAAAGATTTTTGGAAAAAGAATAAAAAGGAAATCTTTGTTATTTACAATATTACCCTCAAATTATGTTATATTTACTCCTCAACTAATAAAGATTTAACTTTAGAGTTATGTTTGCCACTGACACTACTTCTCACTGAAGCAATTTCATCCCTCCTATATTTTATAATACATAAAAAGTTCACCCACATTCTTAAACCAATCGAACGTACTCTTAATTTGTAAAAAGTTAGTCCTAAATGTATATGTATGTTTAGGGTTGGGTTTCAACGAGAAGTTAAGTTTAACATGAAAAGTGGTTATCAACTGTTGAAGGTAGATGAATGCATATTAGGATTGAGATGTATTGAAATGGACCAAATCAATTCCTTTCTAAAGCATAATTCACATATATAGTAGAACATGCATGTGATTGAAAAAGATGAAGAGTTCATATTTACTTCTCAAGCTTCTCACTGTTAACTTAACTTCTCACACGATCATTCGTCTGTATATTTAAGAGTTAATGTTTATCATGTATTTTATGAAAGTATCTATATAATGAATGGCTCTTTTAAATGAAACCGTAAGTTAATGTACAACTATGCAATCAAGGTATTTGGATATTTTTCCTAAATTCATATTTTCAGAAATAATTAGGATATTATTAAAAGTTATGAATATTATATATATATATATATATATATAT
>LUCG01169353.1:0-11442 GCA_001633085.1 Carthamus tinctorius
GGTTGAGATCACTTCTCTACTTCGTATTTTTTTAGCACTTCTCATTTGAACCTAATACTATAATGAGAATATGGATATGGATATGTATGTATGTAATTTTTTTTTCTAGTCACATAGATCCAATCAAAATTTATTGCTTTTTTTAAGCAAAAGCTTTCCCACTCCACATTCCAAATCAGCCTCTAAAGCTGTGCAGTTTGCTCATCCTACTACCCCACCTACTATTACTAATTTACTACTGCTGTATGGAGGTTCTAAAGCAGTGCACCTTGCCTTTCCTTCTCAGGTTTAGCTAGTTTCTCACAAAAACACAAATGTAAATCCCACTATTAACATTTATTAGTGTATAATCTCAAATACCCACATCATTAAAAACAACATTAACTTCATAGCCATCTTACATTTTTTTTTCATTCATAAAATAACCAAGAAATCATTCATAAAATAACCAAGAAATCGCAAGTCAACACTAGAACATACTTTCTTACGGTTTCTGTCTAATACATCAAGTTAAAACCTCAAGTTACAGTATCATAGTTCCTTGCACACAATTTTTTTAAACCCATTTCCGAGCTTGTGAAAGCACAAGGAAAAGTCGAGAAATTAATATGAATAGCCATATCGGGTTAACTTTTTTAAAAATACAGTTTTTTTTTAAAAGAAATATCCAGAATCTTGCAAGTTTGATATCGTAAACCACTTTTCCCTTGTGCTGCCGGATGTTTTCTAACAAAATTAGACTTTTTCTGACAAAAAATAGCGATTTTTGGGAAAACCGTCGGTTGCGGTCTGCAAGCTGCGGTTTTGACTTAGGGGGTGTAAAAGGTTTTTTCCCTACAATTTGTTAGAAAAAGTTTGACGCCACAAAGAAAAGGTGGCTTATAGTGTAGGACTTAATGAAGAAAAAACAATTTTGATGGCTAAATTTTTTAAAAATTAATCTTATACGGCTATTCGTGTTAATTTACGTGAAAGGGTATCTTGCTACGTCGTCTTATGATTTCTTAGCTATTTTATAAGGATATCCAGTCAAATGATCATTATGAAGTATCTGATATCGTTATTTATGATGATACTCTGCATTTATTAGCTTCCATTCCAATAAAACTTGCCACAGTTTTATGGCAAGATTTTTAGTCAAGATACAACCAACATTTTGCAAATCTTTCATGTATGTGTATATATATAGAGAAAGGTTCAAACGAGAAACATAACTTTTTAAGAGAACGTGAGAAGCAATCTCAACCACTCATCCGGTCAACGATGGTGGCTTTGACCGTGGTCCCCTCCTTTAATAATCTCTACCCTCCCATGAATCGCGTGAATCCTCCGTGATCACGTCCACCGTAACCGAAGATGTGTGGCCGAGATTGTTCCTCGTTTTTTCTTAAATTGACATGGTTCTCGTATGAGACTCCCTCTACATACATATACTTGATATAAAAATGCATATTTGAAACTTGAAATTACTCATTGAAATGGGGTACATTGTTAATTATGCTTGGTACAAAGAGTAATGAATACTCATCATCTACTCTCAAGTTAAAGGGTGTCATAAGTGGGCAGAGAAGAATCAATCAATGGTCCAGATTAAAAGTTGGAAAAGAGGGGGGGTACATTTCTTGTATCCCATGTTCACCAACATGTGACCATATGTGCTTTGGTTGACTCTCAAGGTACACTCTTTTATTTATTGAATAAAACTACAATTTTGGTCCCTGGGTTTACACCTAACTACAATTTTGGTCCCTGGTTTATATTTTGTTTTCAAAATGGTATTGTTAAGTTAGGGCATTTTGGTCTTTTTTATCTTTTTTATTTTGTTTTATTTTCTGCTTTTACCCATATCAGTGTATCATAATTCATAAACCAATGACCAACTTTGTAATTTACTTTTTTATAGTTTTGTATTTTTGCTTATATACACATTCATATATAATATTATATAAAAAATACATTAAAAAGTAGATCATAAAAAAATACATTAAAAATATGTATTTGTTAATGAGAATTACACTATTCAAACAGTTTCCTCAATGCTTTCAAAATAAGTTAAATATTAAATATTTTTGTTAAATGTTATATTTTCAAACATTATGAAATATGAAGCATTGATGATATGTATTAAAAGAGAGGGAAAAGATAAAAATACAAAACATAAAAGGACAAAATTGGGTAGAAAAACAAAAAAAAAGTCCCTCATTTTAACTGAATTTTGTTATGGAGTTAAGTCAATAGATTATTTTCAAAACAAAATGGAACCTAGATTGGCCAATTATTGTACTTAATGAAGTTTAGGAACATTGTTCATAGTTGGGTTTAAACCACAAGGACCAAAATTGTAATTTATTCCTTTTATTTATTACTACTGCATTTATAGTTTTTAACCAACCCATTAATGATATATGCTATGCATGTTAAAATATGAAAAAGAAAAAAGAAAATAGGTAAAGAGTATGATAGGCTTTCTTGATCACTTGATTTCTTTACTTCTATTTGTGGGATGAAAGTTTCTGCTTAAAAGATGGCCCCTTCAGTCTATACACAAGTAGCTTAAAGATTGCTTCTATTCACAATATTCACAACTAGTTTTATGCTCTATAATCTATCTATCTATATATATAAATAAATATATATGTATATATATATATATATATTACTCTCTCTCTAGAAATAAGAGCCTTCCAAGTGAGTTGTCTGTTGTCAAAAGGGTTGAATTTTTTTGGGTTCTTTTGCAAGAAAGTAGAATCACTTGTTTGTGAAGCAACATATTGTTATAATCCCAAGAAATCTTTTTGGAGTTTTCTTGATTGTGTGTATGTGTGTGTGTATATATATATATATATATATATATGTACATCTAATCATGTTGATCATTTATGCTTTCAAACTGTAAATTATTTCTTTGTGTCACTCAAGAACAGACCATCATCATCATATTCATCATCTTTATCATCATCATATTCATCATATATTCATTGAGTTTCTAAAGAAATGAAGAAGGGAAGGTTCTTAAGCTTTCTGATGGTAATGCTGTATATAACTAGAGTAATTAGCAGGCCTTTGGGACCAAACGATGTCGTTCCCCCACCACAACAAGGTTAGTTAGTTATAGTTTCTTTCTTCTGTTATTATAATTGCTATTCACATGTGAAGAACACTACTATTCACATGTGAATAACACTACAAATAAGGTATTCACACCTCCTGATCTGCAGGCACTACCACCACTACACAGATGATGTCTTTTCAATTCAGCATGGCTTCCAAACAGGTGGGTTTTCTTTCTTTCTTTCTTTCTCTCTCCATTTATCTTTCTTTTTTCTCACTCATTTGACTTATTGACTAATGTTGGGATGACTTTATTAATTAAAATTAGGGGATTGAAAACAGAATAGGATCAAGACCACCAAGCTGTGATCACAAGTGCTATGGGTGTAGTCCATGTGAAGCCACACAAGTGCCCACAAATAGCCATGTGGGAATCCAGTATACAAACTATGAGCCTGAAGGTTGGAAATGCAAGTGTGGGCCCACTTTCTATAGTCCATGATGTTATCATCATTAATTATTAGATTATAGTTAATCAAAGTAATCCCACATAGGGTTTTGGCATTTTCTGCATGCATGAGAAATTAAATTGTTTTCTTCTTCTTCTAATTTTTCTTAATTTATTTATGATCAAGCTATATATGTGATTAGATGTGTAATTTTGTAATGGGGTTTGTATTTATGTTGGATTTGATGTGATGCTTTTGATTCTTGAGTCATGGGTTTTGTGTTAAAAGAGGAAAATTGTAGTCGTAAACTTGGAATGTTATAAGAGCTTTCTTCGACCGTTAGATAATTGTTGTTTTATTCCTTCCTACCGTACACCAAAGTATATGTTTTTGTTGGTTTGCGTTTTTACACCGTAAATATGACGTGTGAACTCTATTATTAATATCGGCGATATATCGTTGTTGATATATCGAATATCGGATCTACGTAAAGTATCGTGGGTAAAAAGATTCCATTAGTAATGAGGATTTGGAATATCACACATTGATCAATCAAAGAAAAGGGGTCGAACTTCTATCTTCTTGTAATGAAAAAAATGAATATTCGGCTCAAATTAATACATCTTTTAAAGGGGCCACACTTATGCAACTATACGTGTAATACCCCGTTTAATACAACACAATATTGTCCATTTTGCCCCACTGATTCATAGCTTTGTTTCTAGCGATCTACCGAAGACTTCCCAATGGGTCACCCATACTAGTACTACTCCCACCCAAGTACGTTTAACCATAAAGTTCCATGAATTTGTCGTGCTTGTGGCCCCAAAACTCGTTATATCTAGTAAGGCAATGGTTTTACTTATGAATTCATCATCTCTCCTCTCCACGGCGACATGGGATTTGCCTAAGGCGTTACAATACAATTTTTTGGTATTTTTCTTATGCTGTCAGAATATCGACTCCAATAATATCTACAATATTTCAACAACTTTTTGCCAAAAAATCAGTTTGATATACTAATATTTGGATAGGTTTTTTTCAGACGTTTTTTTAATAATTACTGGGTTTTTATATATTTATTTGGGCCCTTTTTTAATGATAGACAATTAATCTAAGTTAGGTTTCTATCTCGATCTCTTCTAGTTATCCAGTCGACGCCTTCTTCACGGTTCTTTTACTAAACTTTAATAGCCATTTTATCGGTGTATTAACATCTGTTTTGTTTTGTTTTGTAAAACTTGTTTAAGTTGATGTTTTTGGTAGTATTTATTTTAAATTACAGTTTAATAGTGCTTTGTATGCTTCAGTTAGCTGTTTGTTTTAACTTTGAATGTAATCTACTTTTCTGTCTCAAATAGGAAGTGTCAGAAAGGGCCTGATTTTTAAAAACCTCTTAATACTCTTAAGTCTTAATCTGTAAGAACTTTTTACAAGACTGTTTTTTTTTTCCTTCCATATTTCACATCCTCTTAACTCTTAAATACATCTGAACTAAAAATTGGTAACCTAACTTCTTGAGTGCCTCTTAACTGTCGCTCAAGTTCACATATCATCTTATTTCTCTGAAGATGCAACCTTCAACTTCATACGACCTCCAAATCGATCTTGACCCAAATCAAGATCAAATCCAGTCGATTTCAAAAACTACTTGAAATCGATCCATAAGTTACAAAAACAAACAGTCTTATTTATTCAGATTTCAGACATTGGCACCACCTCTTATTAATCACAAATGAATTAAGATTTCAGACTTCAAAACTCTTAAAAACAAACACCGCCTACATATCATCTGATAACGTAAATGACAGTGTTGTATCTTACTGGTAAGTGCTTATTAGATAAGTACTTTGGATGAATGCCCCCCCTAAACTACTTGTTAGGCTTATTTGAGGTGTTGACTTATGGGCCAAATTTGTGTAGTGGACTTAGGCCCATTAAAAATAACAAACAAAATTAGGCCCAAAACCCAACCTATAAAAGCTTCATTTCTGCCTTTTTTTTGGTACCAAAATCTCTCTCTCATTTGCTTTCTGCAATTCAGTGCTCTCCGCTAACCGAATTCTTTCCATCAATGGAGAAGTTCGCTCGTAGAGTATGTAATCTTCTTCTTCTTCTTCTCTCTCCTGACCTGTAGCAGTTATAGGCGATTATCGTTACGAATTTCGTACTTATTTGAATTTATGCTAAATTGCTGATGTTCTATGATCTTATTCGAAATTGATTCGATCATTGGTTGATTCGGTTCTTACAGATGCATGAAATGTCTGCATTAGATCAGTTTTTTTCGTTACGTGATCTCTGATACGAATTGTGCATTTACTCTTCTTTTTTTTTTGGCGTAAGAAAGTATGTTTTCGATGGATCAATAGGTGACATACGAGTGTTCTGATGTTGTTTTGCGTTTATTAAGCAGATTTATGTGAGGTTTTCTTAGAGAATTTGTGATATTCGTTTAGAAATTGTGGTTCATAATGTAGTAATTTATGAAATTGTAATAGGTAGCAGTTAGATTTATGTGAGGTTTTTTTTTTGAGAATTTGTGATATTCGCTTAGCAATTGTGGTTCATAATGTTATAATTTATGAAATTGTAATAGGTAGTAGTTGGAGTGTTGTTATCCTAATTAGATCCTCATTGACTTAAGGTTTTGGGGGGTGGAAATGGATCCAAATACTTGTAGATGCCACTAAAATCGGTGTTATTGTTTGCTTCAGTGAACTAAATGTTGTAATCTGTCTGTTTAAATAGTTTAATCGTTTATCTCTGTAGTTGAGTGAGTCCTTACCACAGTTTGGTTAATACTTAGTTTGTCTTTGGCAAACTAGTTGATAGCCGATAAGCTAGCCAGTAGCTGTTAAGCTAGCTTATGAATAAATTATGTTTCGCAAAAACTAGCTTGACCAAAAACAGTATCTAGGGTTATAATAATTAGTATTAATAAGGGTATAATTGGAAAAGGCTACAAAAAGCTCCTGAAACGCTACTCCAACTAGCGTTTCAATACACTAGCTTATGGTCCATCCAAACATGTACTAGCTTATTTTTGCCAAACACAATCTTAATAGTAATGATTTGGTATTAAAACTATCTTCCTGATCGAGCGTTTTATAGGATGCTAGTCCTACCATTAAGAATGTCCTCCTTCTGGACTCTGAAGGAAGGCGTATGGCAGTTAAGTATTATACAGATGAGTGGCCAACTAATGGCGCTAAGTTAGCTTTTGAGAAGTCCGTCTTTAGTAAAACACAGAAGACAAATGCAAGGACTGAAGGTATGGTTTTAAACTCTTATCTATCATAGTTATTGCTAATGAATTTATGGAAGACTTTTTGATGCTTTCAACTCTATTGAACCAAACCAACACGATTTTTTTTTGATGTATTATGCAGCGGAGATAGTAATGTTTGAGAATAATGTTGTGGTGTATAAGTTCTTACAAGACTTGCACTTCTTCGTAACTGGAGGTGATGATGGAAACGAATTGGCGTTGGCCACGGTCCTTCAGGGATTTTTTGAAGCAGTGACCCTTCTCCTCAGGTTGATGATGAACTTCTACTTCGTTTCCAAATTAAATGTTACAGATATTCAATATGGCGAAAGATCATATGAGAAGTTGATTTTAACGTGAGAAGTGGATCTGAAACGTGATCACTTTTAATCTCATGCCCTCCCATGACTTGCGCTTTAGAAGGGAATTAATCTGGTGCATCTTATCTCGGTGCATCTCGTCATAATGTGCATCCAACGGTTGATAACCCCTTCTCACGTTAACCTCCACATCTCACCGGAACCCAACCCTGTTCAATATTTGCTATTTAATCGTCTAACCTCCTCAAGTTTTGGATTCAGGGGTAATATCGATCAAAGGGAGGCACTTCAAAACTTAGATGTGATGTTTTTATGCCTTGACGAGATTGTTGATGGAGGGTAAGCAGCTCTAATTTGCATTTATATCAGTCACTCTAGTTTCATTTTTCTCGCTTTCTTGTTTATGTTTTAACCTCCTAAAGTTCTTAATAAGAACCATCAAGTTACTTAATGAACGGTTCTAGCAATTAAGATCCAAGATCAACAAATTAAGCAAACTTGGTATTTATAGGAAATAGAAGTTTTTGATGTGCCATGGACCCAACATGTCGGATTTGTGTAGGCAAATTTGAAACTTCTGACTCTACCAATTAATTATTGTGATCTTTGTGAAGCATTTTAAGTTCTACCCTTCCTTAGCATGCGGACTAAAGTGGTAGCGGGCCGTGTTTGAATTGGCATTGCTGCCTCTTTGTGCCTTGATGCTTCACTAACGAAGGATCGTGTGAGAATAAGAGTTAAGGTGAGAACTGAGAAGTATAAGAAGAAATTTGGACCCCTTGATCACTTTTAATCTCATGCCCACCCATGAATTGCGCTCTAGAAGAGAATTGATCTAGTGTATCTCATTAATGCGAAGGATCGAGTTCTCTGCAATTAGGATTGATCCAGGGATGGAGATCCCTTTTCATTATCACCGTAACTTTTATCCTCGCCGGAACCCAACCCATGCTTCATTTACCTAAATACCATCTCTTAAACATTTAATTCTTTTCTGGGAAAAGTTATTTTGCTTTGTCGGTTAGTTCTACTGCAAATCCTAATGCTCTTTGTTGATAGGTTGGGAAACAACAGTTTTATTTGATGGTTGTGTTCCTGTGAGAAGTTGAGGTTAGCGTGAGAAGTGGTTATCAACTATTGGATGAGAAGTGGATGCACATAGAATGAGATGCACCGAGATAAGATGCACCGGAATCACTTTCCTTCTAAAGTGCATTTCATGGGAGAAAATTAGATTAAAAGTGATCAAACGGTTTAGATCCACTTCTCACGGTTCTCACATTACACTCAACTTCTTGCACGGTCCTTAGCCACTTATTTGATATTCACGATATTAAAAATTGCTAAAACATCTATACTTGTTTCAGCGAATCAAATAATAAATACCATCAACCAACCCAAGTTCGAATCTGGGGGTGAGCAACCAGGGGCCACTGAGTATTAATCTCAGGGGAGCATGCTTTAGCTCTCGGTAAAAATTACCAAGGATGTAGTCTGGGCAAAGCCCAGATGAACCTTATCAAAAAAATAAAAATAAATACCATATGGTGGCTTGAGTAAATAATTTAATCATTGACAGTGTGTAGTCACTACCTGCCTCAGCTAACCAAACTTGTTCATAATTTCATATCATCATATTTGTGATGTACTCCCCTTAAATGTATTGAGTTTGGTAATGGGTGTTTAGGCATATTACTTCTTTTTTTATTGAGACTTCTTGTATTCTTCCTAAAGAATTATATCCTTTGGATAAGAAATTATAAATAGTGATTGTTTTGTAAGTGGGAATAATCTTATTTATATTCTATTCAAGTTCATCTTTCTTGAAAATGACGCTATGATGAACAATGAATGATAAACTCTATGTGAATTACCATTGCTTATTTTTGTGGTTGATTGACTACTTGCGTATGTGTCCGTCACCCTTGTTTTCGTTTTTGCTAGATGCAGAACATCAAACCATTTTTACTTTACAAATAGCAAATGCCATTGGCGTGTCGGCATAGTTGAAAGATCGTGTGAGAGAAAGAGTTAAGATGGAAAACATAAAAAGGGATTTGGACCCCTGATCATTTTAATCTCACCCACCCTATGAATTGCACCTCTCACTGGAATTGATCCAGTGCATCTCATTGTTGATCTTCCATTAGGATTGATCTAAGGGTGGAGATCTCTTCACCATAAATTCCCTTCTCACAGGAACTCAACCCTATTGGCATATCTCTAATCAATTACAAGGCGAAGATCGTGTGATAAATTGAGGTTAACATGAGAAGCGTGTCAAGTGAATCTGAACCGTTGATCACTTCTAATCTCATGCCCTCCCTTGTCTGGGTGCATCTCATCCTAATGTGCATCCATTTCTCATCCAACGGTTGATAACCACTTCTCACGTTAACCTCAACTTCTCACCGAAACCCAAATAGGTTTTTTATGTGGAAGTAATCTTACTGAACATCTCTAATCAATTACAAACAGCAAATGCCATTTGCATATTAGCATGGCATGGCATGACATTCCTTTGCTTTCTTTTCATAACTTTGAACATTTTTAATCTATATGAAATTTCATTGTTAGATTCACATGTTTATGGAAATAAAGAGGTGTTTCACTTAACTTTTATGTGGCAGGATGATTCTTGAAACTGATGGGACTATGATTGCCGGAAAAGTAGCTACACATAACCTGGATGATGGGGCTCCCTTGTCCGAACAGGTACATTCCATTGCGTTAATTTATGGCCCATTAATGATTTCCATTCCTATTATCGAACAATGTTAAACCTGCAACGGCTGTTTGGCAGTTGTTGAATAGTTTGGTGTAGGATGATTAAGTGGTTAGAATAATTAAGATACTCTTATGATATAGTGCAAAATGAAATATGGTTGTTTGGTAATTGTTTAGAATGAAATTAGGGTGCTGAATGGTTAAGGGAGACCAAGTTATAAAATCATTCAATAAGTTTTAGAACCATTAAGAGCAGGACTTTTTTTTTGCCAAACCAGATTCACCTCATAGCGGTTCAGAGTTTGCCTCTTAATGGAACTATTAAGAGGTTCCATTAAGAGGCAAACAACCAGCCCCTTGGCTTTTCAGGCTGGGCCTTCCAAACTAGTTTTCAGTGTGCAAAAAAAAGTTTGGGCTTTTTTAGAACCATGCTGGGCTGGGCTTGGAAGTTGAAAAAGGGTTCGATCAGGCTTAATTGGCCTTCTCATTTCAGGATTTGGGCTCACTAGTCCTGTTGTGAAAATACCGAGAACCAACTAACAAAATAGCTCACTAGTTGGACCTCACTATAAACACCTTAATTTCCCAAGAACAATGAACTACGTTCTTATACGAGATATAAGCGGAATATGATCAATGAACGCGATATAACTAATCACTAAGCATATGCAACAACAAATAATCATACAATGCAAGATAAAGCAAGGTAAAGAGAGACACCGAGATTTTTACGTGGAAACCCAAATCGGGAGAAAACCACGGGCGGAGGACGCCGAGAACCGATCCACTATCACTTGATGTAGTTACAATTGAGATGTTACAAGCTTTACAATGCAGAGAACAATGGCTTCTATCTTGAGCTCTCAACTAGTTGGACTTCTTTATCGGGCTTCTTTGTGCATATCTACTCTAAACTAAATGAAAATGCATGCAATTTTTCAACGAGAAATGAATCCTGGACGAAAAGGATTTCATTTCAAATTTCAGTTTTTGTCATATTGTTGTTGTATGCATAATAAAATGGGAATTCGGGTCCAAAAGTAGCTAAAAAGTGAATTTGATTGAGGAGATTTGGCTATTTTCAGTCAATTTCCAGTTAAGTTTTACGTTGTTATTGACCTAATGAAAATTATGCGTTGAATCATTACAGACTATAACTCAAGCCTTGGCAACGGCTCGCGAACATCTGACGAGATCACTTCTCAGATAGATAAGATATATAAATTCTCAGCCTCATAGCTCTCCTATAGATTTAATAAAATATATAATTTCTTTCAAAATCTTCACTTAGTTTTTTTTTTCCTATGCCTAAATGCAATGATTCATCATCTTTTGAATCGTGTCGTATATATGTTTGTGGAAATATTTCACTTTCCAAATGTTGTATTTCGACCGTTAATGCCTTAGGTTTCAGAAACTTAGAATTGGGATAATCCGAGAAGCTGCCATCATTTGTAAGAGACAAAACATTTGTAAGAGATAAAACAAGAGAGAGGGAAAATCAAATGAACATCTTGCAATTGTTGCACACACTAAGAACCAATGAATTGGTGCATTTTATGGAAATAATGAAGATTCATTTATTATGATTTAAATATTTATAGAAGGTAATTAGAGTTCATTA
>LUCG01169379.1:0-14911 GCA_001633085.1 Carthamus tinctorius
TTGAATCGTCTCCACCCTCCATGAATCGCGTCAATCCTCCGTGATCGCGTCCACCGTAACCGGCCAAAGCCGCCCTTGTTGACCGGATGAGTGGTGATCACTTATCTACTTCTCATTTTTTTAGCACTTCTCATTTGAACCTCTCTCTCTCTCTCTATATATNGTGGTACGAGATATAAAAGGTTGATGATAGTTTGAGAGTGAGATACTGGAAAGCCGATGTGGTAGTATTGGGTTGAGCCCAATTTTCATAGTGGCACGCATGGCCTAACCATTCAGTTAGAGTTGTTCACGGGCGGTACAATCTGCTATGGTACGCTAAACCCGTTTGAAAAGCGGGTTTGGACAATCATTGTCGAAAAAATGGGTGGGCTTAGGCAACGAAAAAAAAAATTTGGGCAAGTCCGTCTGGCCCGGTATATTTTTATAGTTGATTTAATTTTGTATATAATTAATAATTTAATGCATTTTATTAAAAAGACTAAGAACTAACTTTGGGTTTAATAATTTTTCTTTATATATCGTTAGAGAAAAAATGTTCATAATTCATACATTATGATACTTTTTCTCATACGTTATGTATATTGATATCATTTACATCTTATTTCTATGTTCGAAAACACTTATATAATTTAAATGATTTACGTAACTTATAACCTTATATTACTTTTGTTTTTCAATAAGTCCGCTAGCCCGTGGGCAAGTCCATAGCTAAAACGGGTTTGAGTTTTCTTTATTAGGCCCGTTGGACAAAAAATTACGTTAGGTCTGGTCCGATCCCGCAAATGATCACATCTACATTCAATGTTATAATTATACTTTGAACAATTACCAAACACCTTTCATTTTACTTTATATTATAATGTCTCTTAATCATTCTAACTACTTAATCATCATACGTCAAATCATTCAACAATCGTAAAACAACCCGATATTTTGACATATTAGATGGGGTTGACATATATGGGTTCTTCATAAATATTTTAAATAATCTGTTATAATGAATAAATAAAACTTGCTAATCTTTATTGTCTATTTTAGAAAAATCTTCATGAAGATGCTCTGATAAGATTTTAGATTATCCTCTAAAGTCTAAACAAGTAAAAGGTGATTAATTAGCAAAATAGCATAGCAAATGGAAAAAAGTTAACAGCATGGAAAATGACACCCACGCAAATACAACCTGGTATCCACTAAACCAATCATGCTACATGACATCTTATAAATTTATTAACAGTAAATTACAGGTTTGGTCCATGAGGTTTGTGAATTATTATGAAGTTGGTTCATTATTTTCATTTATTATGTAATAAACCTTCATCTATGCAATTTGTTCTGAATATGATCCCTCACACTAATAACCATCAACTTTGTCTATAAACTCAAGGACATTAAGGTCTTTTATATAATTTTTATACTTCAACGTTTTTCCAATTAATTATATCTTTATTGAGATCTATTCAAAATCTAACTATCAAGAACATTTAACTGACATGAGCATATAAGATCATACAAAAACCAAAATTAAATTAAGCAAATCGTTATTGTATCAAGACATGGACATAAATAAAAATTTTGTACACGTACGAAAAACTATCATACAAGTCCCAAATTAAAACCAAAATCCAAACCTGAACCAATCCTAATTTAAACCCCAAATAACATCTTAATAAAAAAACCAACATAAAAATCGAACGAGTATGTGGTTTGTGGACTGCATAAATGGACCAAAAGCCTAACTAAACTAAGAACAAAAACCATAGGAGTAAGCAAATCACATTGGTTGGGGGAGGGGAGTCCGATCATGGAGATGGGGGCCAACAACAGGAAATGTGATCAAAATTGCTGTTAAAATTGAGTTGGGTGTATGAGAAAACTTGTATCATATTATATCAAATGTATTGGATAATGATCACTATATAGGATTACACATCAAACTAAACGTAATAGTTATTTCATGGAGTGCGTTGATGAGTATTCTAAAAACGAGTTGTGATACCTAACAACCATGATTGAATGTAATATACCGTGACAAAAAAGATAGTATTTGGTAAAGGTGTCACAAAGTAACCAAACCAATTAAACATGCAAACTTGAGAGGATCTAGCCAAATCCCCATTTTTAAACATCTCAAAGGAGTCGGGTTATCTAGTTTGTAATATGTAGCATCAAACCAAGTATCATTAATTGACTTTGGAATCGTTCTTCTTTGTTTTTTATTGCATTTTTTTTTAACATTGACGATCACACATAAAAATCAAAACATAAAACGAGTCGGGTCTCCCACGTAGAAAATCAAAAGCTTGTTATATTGATGTAGAAACAATTTACAATCCAATTTCTTTTATATTTCTGATGTATTTTATCTATTAAAAAAATCTTGTAATAATGAGTTTCAAAATACAAATACAAATAAAAAAAATAAAAAAGTTATTATAGTTAATTATCTCTCTCTTAATCATAAAACACGCCTCTTCTCTCTTGCATAGACAACATAATAAAGAAGGAAGAAAGAGTGTTCAATTGTTGAAATGTAGTGAGAGAAGAAGTGGTGTTTCCTCACATAGATAGATACACTGACGCTATATCTATATCTCTCTTCTCTTCTCTTCTCTTCTCTTCTCTTCTGCATATACATACATACCATGTCCACCAGCTTCAACAGCGGTCCTCGGAGCCCTGCTACGAGCTCCAGGTTGCAGTTGGGCGGCGTTGGTGGTATCTCCAGGGCTATCAGATCTTCTTCCTCCAAGAAACCGCCGGAGCCTCTTCGCCGTGCAATCGCCGATTGCTTGTCTTCTTCTCTTCTTTCCGTTCAGGGAAGCTCTTCAGTGCTTGTATCCGAAGCTTCCAGGACTCTCAGGGTACCGTTAATTTTCACTTTCTGTCTTCAGATCCCCTAGTTTTTTTAGTCATCGAATCTAGGGTTTAATACTGGCTGCCCGTGATTTAGTATTAATTCAGATTATAGAATTGTTTATACGCATATCTCGGTACAATTCTTGTGCATAAACATGGAATTGCACCTTCGTTATATGTACATCAGTACATGTTGGTTTTTCCCCCTTTCTTCCGGATTGGTGAATTATACTGCTCGAGTTGGTAGGGCAAATCGTAGCTGTCATAGTACACATACAACGGTCAAATGTGGATATCAGGTGGTTACTTTATGATGTTTGCAGGCTCTTGCTTAATCAAAGGAATGTAGGAATGTTAGGGGTTTAAAGTTGAAAGAAATTCACCTGCAGGTTTAATTGAAAATACCAGCAATAAGTTGTTTAGGTTATGCAACGTCGAGTAGCTTTGATATCAGGTGTTACAACCTTGATTACAAATATAATGATTAAAGGGTCAGTAAGTCATGGACTCTGGGTTGTACTTCTTTGGCCGATGATGTATACTTGCTACCACCATGTTTCTTGTTACTATTTTTGTTTTAATAGTTGTTCAGTTCAGTTATGAGGATTTGCAAATTAGTGTTTTTTCTTCTTCTCATTATTGTGAGCCAACTTCCTTGGAAGAAAGTAAAAGAAGGTGAGACCTTTATGTTTTGCTTTCTCTCTGGGATATCTCATCCAGCACAAGTACACACAGACACATGTTTGTTGATTTGTCTGTCTAGTGTTCACATCATTGTTCCCAGGCTTTTTCCAAACTGCATTGATAGTTTAGAGTAGTCATTGTTACATTAACCTTAATGACAACACCAATGGGTGCCCTGGCTTCTCTTGATTTAGATTCACCAATGGGTGCACTCACAATGTTGGTGTAGGTGACGTTTAAATGATTGTTGTTAAATTCGGCGGTCATAAAAAATCATGTCATCTGGTGACAAAATGCATTACAGACAGGCTTATATGGCCACAGGTCACTGTTTATTAGTTTCACTACGTACATGTTAGTTGCCTTTGGTTTGAAATTATGCATCAAGTTACTTCTATTTGCCCTAAACGGTAAGGGGCACTTGCTAGGTTTATGCCCATTACATTAGCTAATTCACGTAAAATGTAATTCAGTTGTAACATCCTAAACATCTATTCTTACAAGTGATTAGATTTGCTTTCTTTTTGGCAGGACTATTTAGCATCTCATGGAACTACTGACCTGGCCTATGGTGTGATAATAGAACACACACTTGCTGAGAGAGAGCGAAGGTTTTCTATACATATTCGTTAATTATTATGAACACTTCCTTGCAATGTCAATATATGCTTCATGTATACATATTATTTTTATATGTGCTATTCGTCCTGGTAACTTGAATACTACATGAAGTGCTATCAACTCTTTGGCTGTCGATGTCTTGGGCTCCAATACCATGTTAATGGTTAGGGTACAATAGTGTATGTAGTATGTACCCTCAATACCTTGGGAACAATAGAGGGCCCCTGAGCCTAGTTCAATAAAAAAATGATAATTAGTATCGCCAAGTAATGCAGTCTTATAATGTCTATGCTTGGTGCATACGTCTATACTCTATAACCACAGGTTATGTTATTAATGTCAGTGAGGTTTTTTTTCTCTCACTTCAATGGTTTACCTTTACAACAATGCATCCACATTACTTATGATATATTTTACTAAATTTTTGTTATTTACTTCATTCATCTTATCCTCTGCCAAAAACAATCATCATTGTTAGCTTTATCGTATTGCGAACAATAATGAAGATGGGTTGGTTTGGTCTTAATAATCATTATCATTGTTCACTAGATGCCCTGTAAGCAATAAACCTCGTACAAGCCTACGAGGGCATGTAGACTATGCTAATGGGCCAGTTGTTCTTTATATCCTGTAAGCATCCATCTGAACAGTGAATGTCTATATGTGAATGGTTGAGGAAGATTCAAATATTTACTCATTAGCTGCATATGGAAATATCAAATATTTGATGCACAAGCAATGTATAGTGGAACATTTATGAGGTTGAAAAATAGAATGGTATTTTGCTTGATGCCATAGATCAGCACTCAAAAATAGGGTTAGATGAGGCTGTATAGCCCATGCCCGACTAAAATTAGACATTACAGAGCTGTGAAAACTTGGTAGTTAATGCTCATATGCATTAGGACAATTCAAAATTATCTCAACACCGGCTATGATTTGCATCATGGAAACCAGGCCCATACTTGTCATGTGTACATGTAAAATTTCTCCTCAACTTACCTTGAACCTAAGGTGCACTTTTGCTTAATATGCGTAAGATATATTAACTTGTAAACCATAGTAAAGGAAATATGAAATGCTTCTCTGGAACTTTCTGTATGAGATGGATAGGGGTCTTGAACTGATATAACCGTCAACTCCATCTCTTTAACTATAATGTCTTGAAATCTGTATTCTGTAGTAGATTGTGTTCTGTGGCTAGATACTTTTAACTGTTTCCTACCTTTACTTTAGCATGCTTGAATATACCACTCCAGCAGTATAAGGTTCTCTTCATTATACACGGACCAAGCATGAACTTTTGTATTTTCATCTTTACTCCCATTTCCAGCGTGGGTAAAAAACCCCAAAATATTTGGATGATTCAAAGCTCATAATGTAACGGGTAGCATTGGTATAATATGATATGTGTTCGTTTACAATCTGCGTCCTTCTAGTTAATGATTTCAGCTAAAAGGATATTGCACGTTAACATGTTATGTTGATCATATGTCTGCCAAACTAGTTACGTTTGACCATCTGATTCATTTTTTTTACTGTAACAGTCCAGCTGTGGTTGCAAGGTGTGTGGCGCTTTTGAAACGTTATCTACTACGGTAGGTGTTCTTTCTTATGAAAACTTATTTCTGTAAGGCTAGGAAGTACAATAGTAGGCATGGATGTTTGTGTTAACAGATGGCTGAAAGCTTATAGATGGGTTGTGTGTTCTTTTGATTGCTACTTTTAAAGTATAACTATCCTACTTGTGTGTGGTGGTGATCTGGTAGTTGTTGGTATGATGGTTATGATTATCTTATTTTTTGCTTTGTGCCAAACTTGGGTAAGCATGGGCATAGAGGCATAGCTGGATAGAACATCTTCTGTAATCCTGGTAACCTTGTTAGAACAGAGTTGGAAATTTGAAGAAATACATTGGATATTTGATGGTTAGAGCTTAAGCCGAAATAAAGCAAGGTGTATGAACTGCAATATGCTGAGAGGGAATTGGAAAATGTGGTGAGCATATCCAAGCAAGAATGTAGTTCATAAGGATCCTTTTTCATTGCCTCTGCTATGTAAACCCATTCACCTTGTACGCCTAGTCATGCAATTTATCTTTTTCTGCTGCTCAATGACATGGGCGTTAAAGTAAAGGAAGCTTCACCTTGAAGACTGGATCTAGTCGGAGCTCTTCATCACTTCATGCTTATCAGTTTTCTCCCTTTCAGTGACCTGGGACGGGCATGATTCTTGAAGCCCTACCGAGAATTTCACATTTACTTGGTAAAGACTTCTGTTTTTTCTTCCACAAGACCAGTCTTTACCTTCGAACAAGCTACAAAAATGAGTAGGCAGGTGTTAGGGGTATGATGGGGGTGTTCCTTTTAACCAATCTTTGGCCTGGCAGAACGTCAAAGTGGACAGGAGAAAGAAAGATTGAAAAAATGATGAAGAGTTAGATGGAAGCTGAAAGGCAAGTTAATAAAGATGGAAGTTAAATCCACATGTTGGTGTACCAAGTTTTGAGATCAACCTTTCTATTGGTTCTGCCTGTGGATTCAAAAGCACTCACCTTATGGGCGAGGTTCCCCATGATTTACCAACAGATGGCCCGGCTTGCTCAGTTATCTATGCTCAATCCATATGGGTAATGGATCCATCCCTCGGAAGTGCTTAATTCTGACTTAGAAAACAAGTCAAATGCATACACTACTTCATATAAATAAATCATACATGTATAGAGAAAAACGGCGATGAATCTGCAATTTTGGTATAAAACTTTGAATACACCCAAATGAACATCTTATAGATAGCATTCTAATGCAATTTTATTTCGCCCTAATCTTGAGTTTCACATCATAAGTGATATTCGAGGGTAGTTATAGAAGGAAATGCTTGTACTCATTTTCTCTTCCCTTTTAAGCACTCCTTGCATCCTTCACAGTTTCTGTCTAGTTCATTTACTTGTTTCTAAAAATGTGGCTCTCCATACTTTGTTCTCTTTTTTACCTACTCATCTCTTTTCTCCTCCCGTCTCTACTTAAGTCACTACCCATGCCTGACTGTCATAAATTAGGAAAACGTCTCTGAAAACAAATCTCAATTGAACTGACGATCAAACACAAAATAGAAAATACATGGAAAGACGAACCATAGTAAATAGGCACAAACTCTTTGAGCTTTCAGCTTTCTGTCGATGTTTGTTAACCTAAGTGAGTAAAATTGAATTTGAGCATCCACCATCAAAACAGATAAAGTATGACATGAACTTAAAAGTTGAATTTAGTTGGATTTTGAATTTTTATACATGTCAAAAAGGTTGAGGTGTCAAGCGATGCTTGCTGCGTTGATAAACCATGGGAGTTTCTATAGCTACCATGCTGATCCAATGAAAAATGTGAACACCTTGACATTCCTTGATCAATGAGAATGCTCTGGTTTTGGCTTTCATTATCGTCAAATGTCATGTATGACTTCTTTCTACAGTGAAGTAACTTATGTGACAGGAAAATCCTTTAGTAACAGAGAATGATATGAACTTTTTTTATATTACAGATATAAACCAAGTGAGGAGACCCTGCTAGAAATTGACCGGTTTTGTTTAAATATAATTGTGGAGTGTGATAATAGCCCAAGCAGAAGATTAACACCATGGTCTCGATCTCTGAGTTCACAAGCTGGTTCTTCTGCGCCTACATTAAATGCGTCACCTTTGCCTGTTGCAAGTTTTGCTTCAGGCACACTTGTAAAGTCGCTAAATTATATTCGTTCTCTAGTGGCTCAACACGTTCCAAAGAGATCATTTCAACCTGCAGCTTTTGCCGGAGCTACTTCTGCTTCAAGACAGTCACTTCCATCATTATCCTCTCTTATGAGCAAATCTTTCAATTCCCAAATAAGCCCAGGAATTAGTAAAGAAGCTTCTGAGATCAAAGAAGGTTCTGCTACATCTGTCTTGGATTCGCCTATTGCTGAAGATGTAGATGGAGTTGAAGGCGATGAATTCATAGCCCGTGATGTATTCAAATGGCGATGGCATGGGGATCCCCAATCATCTTTGCTTTCTTCCGATAGGTATTCCTATATTTCTGCTATAGTATGCAATTCTTTCTTTCTTATAATAATTTGAAGCCGTTTTTCCATTTTGGCTTCTTGTAATCCTTGGAAACCCAATTATGCAGTGACTGTTCCTTGAATCATCAAGACATGAGTAAGCACAACTTTCTTGAAGTAGGTGCTGCCGCGCTTCTTTTAGGGGACATGGAAGCTAAAACGAAGGGTGAATTTTGGAGAAACTTTGGTAGCATTGACATGCCTTATCTTGATCAACTTTTACAGCCTTCGTTACTCACTACTGTAACCAATTCCGCCTCTGCTCGTGCTCATTTGAGAGCAATAACAGCTTCTAAACGCTCCAAGACAGGCCCCCATCAGATTTGGTATGCTTGTATGCGGAAGCTTGATTGTCATCAATAATGTTAATTTTGGAATGAATAGTCCTATATCTATTATCATTTTGCAGGGAAGATTCTCCTATGACGACATTCCGTCCTCGTTCTCGACCACTGTTCCAATACCGACCCTACAGGTATGACTGCATGGTAGACTTCTTTCTGTAAGTTAAATCTCCAACATGTCTGTTTGTCACTAGGTTTTAGAGCTGTAGCACTATAGGTCTTATTAGATTTTCTAGGCTCTTTTTGTTTAATTTGCTGTGGGTCAGATTCTCCCTATGAAGAAACCATTACCAAATCATGGTTGTGACTTGTGAAGTAGTTGAAAATTCTCCTATGATAATCACTAATTAGAATGCTTATCCACACGCAATGCCTTCGGTTTCTTGCTAATTAACAAACTGGTTTCCTATTTGTGTTTGCCATTTTTTATTTGTGCGTTGTTTTATATACGTCAAAGTCGGGTTATTCTAGTAACTAACTTATAAGACTGGATGAACAAAAAGAAAACCGTTTTAGCTATGTAGGGATAATTTTCTAACTCGGTGTATTTATGTTCCGTACAGCAGTCATTATATTGCTGAATGTCGTCAATATCCTTGCACTCACTCTTGATGCATTTTTTTTTTGTCAGTGAACAACAACCCTTGCGATTGAATCCTGTTGAGGTGGGAGAAGTTATAGCTGCAGTTTGCTCAGAAAAACCATCACCAATTGCTAATATGATGACGATGTCATCAAAACTAAGTAGCAGCAGTGGGAGGCCATCAATGGATGTGGCTGTGAGCGTTCTAATCAAACTTGTAATTGACATGTATGTCTTCTCCTCGATTATTCAATCTCCATTTAGTTCACAAGTTTCATATTTATGATTAGCAGTTATTTCCATAATAAAGTTAGTTTTTTTGGAAAAAGGTTCATTTAGGCTTTGCCTAGACTACATCCTTGGCAATTTGGTCATTAAGTTACGGCCGTTTGAGACTAAGCTTGGCCATAGGATGCTAGCTTCTGGACTCGAACCCGGGGTAGATGGAATATTCCACCACATCCCCCCTAGGCCTTTTGCCAGTACGCCACCACCCTTGTGGTTATGATAAAGTTAGTTGCAGAAAACATGTTTACAGGCCATGAGGCGCATGGAGCAAATCAGAGCTTATTTTGGCATTCTTATGTTCCCCAAATGAATGAAACATTTGGCGTCACTTATGCCTTAATGGGTTGTTTGACTATTAGTCAACTACCTATATTGCCCTCAATAAGGACATATAATAGTGAAACCTTGTGGACCAAAACCAATTTTATATCATGTAATGAATAACGATTACTAATGGAAAAAGTATTTTGAATTGAACCCTTACCCAAAACAGAAAAGCTGTAATTGTATTTATATGGGGGCAACCCAAAAAGGAAATATTGCATTTATTTCAGGACGGAGGGATCATTAGACAAGTGCCATTCAGTTTCTTTTCGGTTTCCCCCTCTTGCCATTCTTCAGTCTACCTCAAGATCTTATGTTTAGGAACTGGCTGCCATAGGAGATTTTTGTTCTTTCCTTTCTATCCTATTCTATACCAAGTAAATAAACAGTTTAAGTGTTCGTCTTGGTGCAATGATAATCTTCACTCCATTATGGATTATTAAGTTTACTTGATTCTCCTCTACCCTATATACTATAGCAAATGGATGCGAAGCTTCAGCTTGTTAGCCAACTTAATGGAAAATCAAATGCCATGAAGGGTTGCAATCAAGACAGGTTATGGTTCAGGCTTTTTTTGCCGTTGCATTTGTGCAGTGTTAAATTTCATCCACCTTTGCAGCCCTGCTGACGGGGTAAAAATTAAGCAACATAAGAAGGAGAAAGTATGATTTGGTTGGCATTAAAGTTATAGATGCCATGACTTGGCTGCATGAGGACCTTTTTAGCGAATCGTATATGGTGGTTTATGCATTGCTTTATAAAGTTTGTTGATGTTGTGAAAAGTCATTTTAATTTTATTTTGTAGGTATGTGTTGGACCCTGGGATTGCTGCTCCACTCATGTTATCAATGCTTGAGGTTCTGCTACCTTTACATGTTTGTGTGATATCTTTGTAGTTAGAAGCACGTTCTAATTACTTTTTCAATGTTCCCCTTTCAGGAAATGCTTGGTTCCTCACAGTTGACCTCAAAAGTTCGTGCATTTGACTTAATTCTGAACCTTGGTGTCCATGGCCATTTATTGGAGCCACTTCTGGCTGATGATGCTTCCACCATTGAGGAAGAATACACTCAAGAACCATACCTTGATCATAACTTGTCATTACAGGGAACAAGAAAGCCTGATTACCTTAAGGCCCAAAGTTTATCTGCAATAAATAACTTTGAATCATGGATATTGTGCATTTTGTATGAAGTCCTCCTCCTTCTTGTGCAGGTAACATTTTAAATCTTTTAGCATTAATGTTTGTAGATTTGTCTTAAGGAAGTATATGAAACAGCTGAGAAATATATAATTTATGATCTCCCCCGCCCCTCCTCGAGAAGATGTATAAAAGTTTTTCAGCATTTCTCCATTCAGCGGCATATATAAAATCCCACTTGTGTCTTTCTTCACTGACTGTAAATTTCACAAGGATGAATGTATTACATAATTATTGGTGTTTCTTCTTTTATATTCTTTTCTCAAAATGACAGAGCCCTCTTTCTTCATCTGTTACACTTCTCAGCAGGAATGGATATAAAAATTTACCATTCTGATAAGTAATATACTATATGCTTTCGTTATGGACTTTTTACAGTCTTGGTATGTTGCAGGCTGAGGAGAAGGAAGAATCTGTCTGGGCTTCTGCCCTTAGCTGTTTGCTGTATTTTGTTTGTGATAGAGGCAAAATTCGGAGAAGCAGATTAAAAGGTCTTGACATAAGAGTGAGTTATTTTGTTCTAACTTCAGTGTTGTTGCCTTTTTCTTACAATTGAACGAAAGCATATCTTCTTTGCTACAAGTTTGAGAAGAGTTATAAATGAATAGATCATAATTCTTTTCACCTTGTAAAAACCTCGCAAGTTTTGTGTGAAGGTCCTAGCGTCTGAAGAAGATAAAATTATGAACTAAAGGTATTATTCTATTTTTTCTGGATCCAGGGAGAGTAGGAAATAACAAATATCCTTGGCTGCTAGTTACCTGCTACTATTTACTACCAAGTCGATTGAAACGTCACATGTCATAATTGATCTTGTAGGTTATATAGTAACTAATGGGGATCACTTCCAACAGGGTTAGGCACTTGGTCTTGAGGTTTTTATGGCTGATTTGAGTTTAAACTCTGAATTTTAATGGTAAATTGATGTCGTTAAGCTACCAATTTATTTAAAAGGTAA
The DNA here is from genome assembly GCA_001633085.1 of Carthamus tinctorius. Lineage (NCBI taxonomy): Eukaryota > Viridiplantae > Streptophyta > Magnoliopsida > Asterales > Asteraceae > Carthamus > Carthamus tinctorius. Next base: position 11,958 of record LUCG01169379.1, read on the forward strand.
AACTGATAGATAGAAAGCTAGGACTTGACAGTTGTCCTGCTAGTGGGCAGTTAGTTCATTAAATACTTGTTATGCAACTAGAATCATGATGGAATTAAATGCTGGTAAATTTCTTTTCTACTGCTATGTTCGTCTCTTCCTCTGTAACTCTCTTTTCTTCCTAGTTTCTATCCCCAATTTCTTATATATCATCTCAAATGAGTTCCTGATTGGAGCCTTCTCACCTCTGACTTTAACAATACTTTGTGTTGCGTAGTTATGAAAATAGAGAACCTTTAAACAAGAACTATAAGGCCAACGCATCTTTGAAATCCTGTCTATGTTTTCCCTGTTGGATTTCTTTTGATGTACTGGAAAGTTATTTTACTTGGTAGCTCTTACAGAAAATCCGGAATTTCTTTCTGGAAGTACCTTCTTTTGATGTATTTGTCTATTTGCAAATTCGTTTTTACTTAAATGATGTCTTGGCCTTTTACATGCTATGATTTTTATCCTTGAAGTGCAATAACTAACCTTTTCTACTATTTTCAGGTTATTAAAGTGCTCATACAAATTAGCAGAAGAAACTCCTGGGCAGAGTTAGTTCATTGCAAGTTAATAAACATGCTAACAAACATGTTTTATGAAGCTCCTGAGGGGTGTAAGGCCTCTACGCCAACTTTTCTTGTGGATCAGGTTGATCTGATTGGAGGAATTGAGTTTGTGTTCATTGAGGTAATCTATGAGGTTCCTGAAGGGTTTATTACTTCTCTTTCTCTATACACGGTCTTGTGCGATTAGCTTTGAAATATTTTGCTTCCTGGGAAAGATCCCTGTATAGGCTACAACTGTAATAGTCATATTTAAAGTTCATTATTCGTGTATAGGCTTTAGTGATGAATAGGACATAACTTGTAGATTATTATTCTTTTATTTATTATGAGTACTTAACAGAAGCAGTTGTAGGCTGTAGCTATTCTTGATATACAATAAGATAGCCATGTTGATAGTCTTACTAGTTGGAATGTGAAATTTGTTGTTTTCATGCCTTCTACCAGCTTCTTTGTGTGGATAAAAACAGAACTAGATAAGCTTCTTCATATGCTTTTGTAACCACTAAGCATCAGTTTCAAAGCTGTTCATCTTATCCTAAAAAAGGTGTGCCTGACGAATGAAAGTTGTGCTTAAAATGTATAGGCAAGAGAAACCTTTCGTTGCATAGCACGTGTGCTTCACATGTCTCTAGGTCTCCCTTCAGCGTCTTCCTTGTATTTGAGGTCAAATTCCTACTTTGTTGCATGTAAGCTCACATGCAGATAAATGTAACAACATTAGACACAGATCCTATGTAGTGCTTTGGCATGGTAAAAATACTGAAACTACATGAACATTGAAAACTAGCTGATTGTTCTTTTTGCATATGCAGTTAGTGATCTCAAACTCTAGAGAAGGCAGAAGAAATCTATACCTGGTGCTGTTTGACTATGTTGTGCATGAGATAAATGAGAGTTGCATAGCCACTGGAATTTCTGAGTATAGCAATGATGAGATTCAACCAATAGCTTCCTTGCTAACCCTTGCTGATGCACCAGAGGCTTTACATATTTCCGTCAAGCTTGGCATAGAAGGCATTGGGGAAATTTTAAGAAGGTCGATTTCTGCCGCGCTACCCAGATACTCCAACAGTGAAAGGCTCAATATGGTAGAGATAAAAGCTCTCTGTTTTGCTGCATTAGTTCTCATATTTATGGTTTGCTAAGACTTGGTTCTTATTTCCACTAACCTCATCTTGTTAAATATTTGCTTTAAACACTTAGGTCTTTGCTGCATAAATCTGTTTCACGGTTTTGGTTTGGCATTTTTACTAATTTTTTGGTGTGTATGATAATGCTTGTTCAACGGCTGCAATTATGTTAAACTAAAAGGCCTGTTCCTAAGGGGCCCACCAAATTTCTAATTGGAATTAGGGGGTAGACTAATAATTGATGGAATTCCAAAATGTTATTTGCGTTATAGAAGGTAGTGCATGAGTTACTACCAAGACGTCTCCTGCTTTATTGCAAAACATATGAGAACCAACTGAATTGCATTCCTGCTGAATGCCCTTTTTAGTAGTTACCTTACCTAGCATTATTCAGTGGTTCCTTGGTAAATATACCAATTTCAAGATTAGTCCCTTTGATTTATTTTATATGTTTTTGTTCTTTTTGCAGCTCTTAGAGAAGATAATGAAGAAGTTTGATGCACTTTTAAGATCATTGACCCACTTGGACAAAGAATTCAGTCATATGACGGAACTAACAAAATCCCACAAGTACTTGAAGAGCATTGAGGATGGAGCTCTGAGAAACAGTTATGGCTTGAAGGTGAAGCTTGCATGGGCCACTTTGCATTCTCTTCTTCATTCGGAAAGAGCTGCCATTCGTGAAAACGGGTATGTGTGGTTGGGTGATCTGCTTATAGCAGAAATAAACGATGACGGGGATTCCATATGGTCAAACATAGAGAATTTGCAGAAGAGAATTACCCTTGCTTCTGATAATGATTATTCGCCTGAGTTAGATATTCCATTGCCCATATGGCTTATGTGTGGACTTTTGAAATCGAAAAATAATCTCATAAGATGGGGCTTCCTGTTTGTTCTTGAGAGGCTTCTCATGCGCTGCAAATTTTTATTAGATGAAAATGAGCTACAGCATTCAGTTGGCAATGAAGCTCATGGGAAGACCCGTCTTGATAAAGCAAATGCCGTAATAGACATTATGAGCAGTGCATTATCCTTGGTGGCTAGGATAAACGTGACAGATCGCATGAATATTTTGAAGGTAAATTTTTGGTGTTAGTTATGCATTTTTTTTGGCTGATGTATCATATATGGGCTTCTGAGGTTTCAGCACATAACAGTTTGGGAGGCAACTAATGATGGAATATTTGGGAAAAGAGCCATACATACATACATACATACACACATACAT
>LUCG01169542.1:0-15094 GCA_001633085.1 Carthamus tinctorius
GATAGTTAAGGATTCTCAGTTGTGATTAGGCGTTTCCTTATGAAACGCATTAACCATGTTTTCGGTTTTCCTTGTATTGGGATTCGGTCATTATCGGCGTTGAGATTGGAATATATTCTCTTTTAGTCTATATCTATTATGTTTTGGAAATTGGGTCTTTACAAGTGGTATCAGAGCACTGGTTTAAGGGAATTAGGTGACCGGATGGGCCTNTCGATCAAATAAATTTTAATCATTTTTTAGTATAATTAATCGATAACTTATGAGATCAAACAATTGTATATTTGTACACCCTGTTAATAGAATTACATATATGTATTTGATAAACTAATTATTTGTTTTTATACAAAATATAATTCTTTGGCCTCTAAAGAAAAAATAGGTAAAAGGTTAGTTAATTGTTTGGTTCTATAAAAGTTATAATCACTTGGTCTTTTAGAAAAATAGTTAACTGTTTGATCCTATAAAAAAAGATAATTGTTGGAATACACATAGTTAATTGATTGGTCTTATAGAAAAATATAATACTCTCATGTAAATGATATTCAAAAGTTTGCCCTTAAACGAATTTAGTACAAGAAATCCAACTCATAAAAAATTAAACTATAACTACCAAAATACAAAAATACAAAAATTATTTGTATTAAAATATTTATTTCATGAAATTAAAATGAATAAATATCAAAAGTTAATACCGAAGAATGTACTTGATAAAACAAAAAGGAAAAATTAATAAAAAAAACAAAATACCCCAATATTAGTTGAAGAATTAACATATTTAGTCTTAGAGACAACAAAAATAATAATAAATTACAGAGCATATGGACAAAAATTATAATCTCAAAACCAATATAAATGAAAATTGCAATCTTTCTCAAATCACACGGACAAAAATTATAGTTTACTCTTTATATTATTTCCATTTTCATTATTCATTTAAAGTTTTATTATATTAAAATACATAATTATAGATTAAATAAAATAAATTATAAATGTTTTTTAGTTATAAATTGTACAGTTATACATAAAATCATATCACCAATACCTTCAAAATAAATTCATTATTAAATATTTTTTTAATTTAATAGTGTTATAAAATATCATAAATATGTATACGAATCTATACTATATTATAAAAACTAAAAAATAATTATTTTAGGTTTTAAACTTCATAATTAAGATAATACGCATCGCATCGCGTGCGGACAAAATACTAGTACGTTATAAAACAAACATCACCTAAATTTGTGTGTGGTGTGTGGTGTGTGTTCGCCAAATATCGTGTGTGCAATAAAATGTATTTTCAAAAATTATTTTTTCGCTTTGTTAGATTTCCGCAATTGGCGGACTTAGAAATTGAAGAAGTGGATTTGGTAGGTGTCCACCGTTGGCGACCATATGATGACGGATACATTGGCTAATTTGGTAAAATTAGGAAGAAATCGAGTGAGATGAAATTGATAGTCTTAACAATTGAAATTTGAAACCTATTAGAATTTAGACATTAAATAACAAAGTTTTTATTTATTTAATTATTTTGCATCACAGTCTTAACCCTAGATACTGGTTTTTCGTTCATCCTGCGTGGTAGTACCACTTCACTTTCGGCTATTCTGTCTCATATGAATGAAAAACCAATAATAAATACTGGTTTTTCATTCATCCTACGTGGTAGTACCACTTCACTTTCGGCAATTCTATCTCAGATGAATGAAAAACCAATAATAAGACACAACGGCTTATTCAATCATCTATACATAACTGTTTGGTAGTGTCTTAATGATATAGAAAGTGGCTTATTCAATAACAACCTTTTAGGGAGGGCTTTATGCAGAAAGACAAGCATTTCCGAACATGCCCTTCCCAATTGAAAACCACATTCAATCCATCTAAAAAACCACCTAAAACCAAAAACCTTCCTAATGTATACAAACAAATTAATTCCCACTGACAGCTTAAAAGACTAACCAAACAGCCCTAGCTGACCCTATTAGTCCCATTCTTGCAAGAGCCTTCCCATATAAAAAATGTGAAATCAAAAAACTCTTATATTACCATCATAAATAAATAAAAAGAAACCACCACCCCTGAAATCTGGGTTTAGAGTTCACAAAATTGGTAGAGCAAACCAACATTACATTAGTTTCTTCTTCCTGTAACCAAACAAAAATAACGAAAACCGTTTTCTCCCCCTAAACTTAACAATAATAATCATAATAATCATTTACAGTCATCTTCATCTCGAGATTAAGCGTATTTACAACTACAAATGACAAACCTAGTCCTCGACCGTCTGAATCTCTCCCATCATGATCCTGTTGCTAACCACGTTAAAACCTAAAACTGCAGGACTAACCTTCTTTCCTTTCTTACCCTTCTTCTTGCTACCACCCTTACTATCTGCTGCATTCACATTCACATTGCTATTGCCATTGCCATTGCCATTGCCACCGCCCACCTCAGCATCGCGGGCCCCATCATGGACGCGATATGATGCATCTCCGGAAACCTTCCCGCTTTGGAACGCGATCTCCAGCACGTCGCAAGGCATGAAGTCTTTGTAGTTAAGGAACTTGTCGATGAACTCATGATCACGGTCGTAGGACCCGAGGTTTTCTTTCAGCAGTATCTCTGCCTCTGATCTTGACTGCTTCAGACAAAATTCCAAGAAACTTGTATCTGAAAACAAAAACATTCCACAAGATATCAATACCGTATGTACCAATGGATGAATCTTTATGAATTCCGATAGTCATATCTGTTAGTAAATGGCAAAGGATCGTGTGAGAAGTTAACAATGAGAAGTGGATCTGAACCCTTGATCTCTTTCAATCTCATGCCCTACCTGCCATGAATTGCGCTTTAGAAAGGAATTGATCCGGTGCATCTCATCCTAACGTGCATCCACTTTGTTTCTCATGTTAATCAAAACTTCTCACCGGAACCCAACCCGTTACTAAATTCCGTGAATAGCCACAAAGAAAGTTCCAATATTGTTCACATGGAATGTTAACTGCATGACTTGCCACTTATTATTAGGGCTGTTTAGCTCACTGACCTTCTCCAAAAGCTCATTTTGCAACATGACCCCTCTAATGTATTTCTAAGTTTTTACGGAAACAGGCTGTTTTAAACCAGGGGTGGGTCAAATGAAGGTCAATGAGGAAATAATTTTTAGAAGGTCATGCTCCTAATTGAGAAATGATTTACGGTCATTTATCCAAAGGACCCTTTGACCTTTATGCAATTGAAAGAAGTTTTGCGTCAACTCACGGCTCCCTAATTTCAAGATCATTCATTTGCAACACAAGCAATAACATAAATCAAAGTAGAACAGTAGTTATGATTTTGCAATACCTTTTGTGCCAATAAGCCTGACACACTCACTCTCACACCAATCTCTGAAGTCCATTGCCTCTGCAAATTTACGGTAAACAGCATATCAGAATACACTAAGGCATTCATTAGAGCATCTCCAACAGATTATCTATAATTTCTCCAAAATTGAGAACCACAAGTTAAAATCTAAAAAAATTAAATTCAGCTCCAACAGATCCTCCATGTTAGAGATTTCACAATTAGTTATATTATCAAAATATTCTATAATTTATCCTCCAATTACATTAATTATATAAATTATAATAATCCAATCTCATTGGTGGGAATGAACAAAAAGGAACAATATAGAGATTTTGTGGGAGCAAAAACAAAGATCAAAACTTCAATTTTCTCTATATTAGAGAATTTGTTGGAGATGTTCTTATCTAGCATCAATCGACCTTACCCGAATGTTTGGTTAACACATCTCTTTTCCCCTTGGGTGCAGGAGATGAGGAAAGGGATATTTCAGCAGACCTGCCACCCATAGACTTCTCTCGGCTCAAGGTCCCACCAGAAATTCCTTTTCCAAGGGTCTTCTTTGACCAACCACCCTGGTTTGCAAGTTGAGGAAAATCCGACCTGCATGAAATAAATGTTTCGAGAACATAAGGAATCATGACCAAGAATGCATAGAAGTCGTAAAAATTAAGCATCGCCTAAAGATGTAAGTCTCCATTATGTTTCGATAGATAGCCATAAAAGGGGTGCAAGATGAATAAGAAACCGTGTCACATGTTCCATTACTTGATATTGTACTGAGAGACACCACAATGCAGGATTTACATGGCTTGCACCAAACTTGTTATTAATTACCCTCAAATATGCAACATTTCTTGTTAAGAAGAAAAAGATTCATAAGCATGTACCTAAACTTCAACTTCCTGCAGCTCAAGTACGTCATATGTAATCACATCCAAATCTTATGTAACTTGTCGAGTGGTGGTATCTTTGAATGTGTCTACATATGTACTTTCCACTTGTTTTCAAAAATAATAATCACATGCAATCCACAAACAGACATAGAATAGAGCCTAGAATGAATAGTGCAGTTAAACTAGTGTGTAATGGTTTTGCATGCTCAAATAGAAGTGTCACACATCCATCTAGCAGCAAGAAGATTTAAGTTAAAACAAATGACTTTGGTAATAGTCTACACTTAATACATGTAACATCAATATTTTTTTTGAACAAGCTAACACACACACACACGTTCCCGGGGTATCCGGGATCCAAGGGCACCCAACTAATCCCCGTTGACCACGACCCAGCCCTATTAAGGGTACCACTATGTGGCAGATTCATGATCTGGATATCGCCACATGCTCTCCATGGGGTTCGAACCCGGGTAGTCAGAGATACCATCCACTCACCCCACCCCCACCCCTACGATGTTACCATACCACTGGGGTAGACACGTTTTGATCATGTAACATCAATGTAGAATTCATCAAATGTAACACTGAAAGGAATCAGCAACCTATGATTCAAATAACTAGAAGAACCACAAGTGAGCAATGATAAGGAAATGAAGTTATGCGTGGTTGAAACAGGCATGAAAAATAGGTCCATGAAAACATCAAGAGTGGAGATAAAGGGACATACTGCTTTGTTTCTTGCTTCGGATGATCAACCGGACCCCAGAACAGATCGTCGTCCACTTTGTTTTTTGATTGAGAGGAACCATGCGATGTAATCTGGATAGGAGATGCAGCCTTCGCAGGAGATGACATGGAAGATGACCATGAAGGACCATTTCCACGGGTTGACTGAACAGATGCAGATTTTTGAGGGGTTGGCACTGGTGTTTGATGCTGGCCAGAAGAAACCTTTTTCTCTTGTTCCTTCAGAATGTCCCTCAAAGATGTACGTGTAGCAGACTTCCCTGAATCAGTTGACCAAGCTGGAGCAGGTGGAGGTGCGGCAGTCTCCCCTTTCCAGACCACAAAATCTCCCAGCGAAGGACCAGATGGAACAGCTGGTAATGAATCTCTCTCCTGTAGTGCCTGGCGTGAACTTTTGCCTTTCTCGATGGGACTTGAACTAACTGGAATTTCAGCAGCAGCAACAGGGACTGAAACCTTGGCTCCTGAAGCCTTAGCTTTTGCGGACTTTTTGCGACTCCTTTTAGATTCTTTAGCCTCAATAAAGTTTCCATCGTCTATTGAATCTGATTGAGAACCGATCACAGGTAAGGCTGGGACATGAGAGATACTGTCAGAACTTACAGACTCTCTTTCACTAGGTTTCCCCATAACTTCTCCAGCAAATAGATCATGCAACTGCCCCTTCTTTTTCTTTTGATTCAGAGAAGCCTCGGCAACAGTTGGCTCAGAACTTACACGGTCTATACTATTCTCCTTGTGATCTGAATTGCCAACAACACCAGCCCAAGCTGTGGATACATTCATGGAGCCTAGAGATGTTGAAATATCAGAAACGGTCATTTCTGCCTGTGCTTGTGCTCTCCACTGCTCTTCCTGCTGAATTTCAAGCAATGACTTCGGCTTAAATCCTGGTGCAGGCTTCCAAGCTCGTTGACCTGTAACTACTTGTGTGTGGTGTTGTGGGATAAATCCTGACAGTTCGGCTTCATTCTTTTTCTCAGAAATTTGGCTATCGCCACTGAACGCACTGTTGGGATCTACCGTGACTACATCAGATTTACTCTCTCTCGCTTCTCCTGGATCTGCTTCATGCTTAACACTTTGTGCCTCAAAATCGACCTGACTGATTTTGTTTGCTTCAGGCTCAGGTTGCTTTGGCTGCTGTGTTTTAGATGCTGTCTTTGCCGGGTCAGAGGATTGGGTCTTGATAGACTTCTGTTTCTTTGACTTCTTTTCAGAAGCTTTTTTAACCTCACGTGCTTCAACGACTTTTGCTTCTTTTGGAACAGAGGGTTCATCAGATGACTTACTTTGAATCTTCGGCAAATCAACAACATCAACAGAAGACGGATTCAAGTTATCAAGATGTTCAGGCCTTGTAACTTCACTGTCAGGAGCTTCCACAGAGGGCACAGCTGATGAATTTTCAAATTGGTCTGCAGGTACAGACATCAAATCATCACAGGTTGATGCTGCGACATTTTCCTTGGCGCTCAGACCAACTGCAATTGCTTGCTCCTGTGAACGATTGTCATCAGAACCCTTCCTATGAACATTTTCATCAATTTGTTCTGGCATCATAGCATCCAAACCTATTTGATGAACTCTACTATCCACCAATTGATGAGGCAAATGTATCGAAGTTTCAGATTCACAGCTATGGTTGCCATCTTGCGAAACAACTGTAGGCATGTTAACAAAGTCCATAGTCCTTGTATCCTGAATATTAACGGCTTGATTCTGTGATCCCATCTGGAACATTTCATGTGCAGGCTGAAACCCCAGATGATCCAACGCAGAGCTTGCAACAGGTAAGCCCAACGTCTGCAATTGTCCGTAAGATTGCTTGCCCAAATGCTGCTGAGAGTGTTGCTCAGTAAGCACCTTGGAAAGCAGTTGCTGTCGCAATAACTGTTGCTGCAGCTCCTGCTTTTGCTGTTGCTGTTTAAGCAACAGGTATTCATCCAATATTGAGAGCTGCTGAGTAGGTACTGGAGCCTGAGGTCTCAACTGTGACATCTGTTGCTGTTGCAACAAACTTAACAGTTGAGGTTCCTGAGAGAGACCAGAAGCAAGCAACTTTTCAGGGATTAATGAACCAGACATATTTTCAAAACCTTGAGAATGCAAATTTGTCAATGTTGACGGATTTTGTGGTTGCGGCCTTTGGTGAACTCCAAAAGATGTTTGAAGAGGGAAATTTTTGGCATAAGCCATATCCAGCTTATCCTGATGGGGCTCCAGACCACCATGAACCGAGAAATTTGACCAACTCGTTACGCCACTGTTCACTGCGGAGGTAGGCCTATCAGATAACCCCTGAAGAATGGACATGAACTCTGAATTTGGGACATTTGGGGGATGCGGTTGCTGACGAAGATTCTCAGCTACAGCTGACAGAACATTGGACTGTGGAATAGCAGGATCTTGATGAATATCAGACTTGGGGCCAATAGAAGCCGCATCCCTTCCAGTCCATGGAGCGTAAGGATTAGGCATTGATCTTTGCCTTTCAAGCTGTATCCTCTTGGCTAATTGGTACAAGTTATCCCCACTCTCTGTTCCTAAGGGAGGAACCGCGTTGGAGTTTCCAAAATATCCCTGCATACCTGTAAAGAAAGAAACAATCAGTCCTAAAGCAGAACCATATACATATATGTATATACAAGCACATAAATCCATCATATATTATTATAGTGCAATCTAATTCACTTATCAAGACAACCTTCAGTGAGACCAAACTTCTCCAGTGGGCCACCACCCATGTTACTAGACATCAGTGACTCGATAAACCTATTCTCAGCCTCTGCAGTTGAACCATGCTGATATCTTGGATCATTTTTCAGCATGGTATTCTCACCTGGGCCATTGTAAAGCTTACCAAAGCTGGTGAGGTTTGGCTTACTGGATTCATCATTGACTTCACTTTGTTTTGCTGCACTGAAACCAGGTGGTGGTCTGGCCTTCGCACGCAGATGAGGCATAACATCACCAAGTAAACTAAAAGGTGAGTCCTGTGGTGCATTTGCGAGACGCACTAGCAGATCTATCCCGAAGTATCCAGCCTCAAACCAACTAATGATATCAGTGCCAGTAAAAGGACCTTGAATTGCACCCTGAGGGTCTTTATAAAAAAGAACCAGGTCTTCAGGAGATGGCTGTGAATGCATCCTTGTTTCTTGTTCCCTGTCTGAAATTCCTGACAGTTGCCTTTTAATAGCTGGATCATCGCTAACCTGCCATTTGGGCCCTTCTTTGGAATAAGATGGATTTGCAGAACTGCTACTCCATTCATTGCTTGTATCTTTTTGAGGTTGTGACCAGTTTATATCGGTTCTTGACCTGATGTCAGCTGGGATATCCCTCAAGTCATGTGAGTTTGTTTGTAGTCGCTCTCCGGTTGATAAAGAACGCCAACCTGCCCCAGGGTGAACAGAGGTTCCATGCATTCTTGATTCTCTAGTAATTCCCACATCATTATTCCTTGCATAAGAAGCACCATATTCTGCTTCTGCAGATAAAGTGACAAATATTCATCATCTAACATTTCCAGGCATGACAAGTATAAAGTATTAGTATAAACAGAAAATCCCTAAGAATCAAAGCCTCCAAACAGCCAGTGTCTTCTTTATCTCATTATATTCCTTAAGGGGGTACTGTAACGAACAGAAATAATGTCTTATGACCATCTAATCTCTTTGTTGGAAAATTCAAGCAATTGTAGAACTATGTCACCTAGCAGCAGTGGGCCAGTGGCAATTCATCTCACGTGACAAATGCATATCATATGCAATAGTAACTTTAGAAACAGAATTGTAGCAAAAGAAAGTCGGTGATCCTCGGATATCAGCTGTTTGTACAGGAGCACCAGCTTCCCACAGGACAAACACCCAAAAGAATTGAACACTTACCTTTAAAACCATCAGCATTCTCGTCTCTGTAATTTTCGGCAGCATTTGGTAGATCTTCTCTACTCCCTGCTCACAAAAGTCATATCAAACAACAATCATATTACAAACCATATAGCTGATTAGCTGTATTTGAATAGATTCCATAGAAAGAAAGTCTCTCGTACCAAATTTGGTTCTTCTTGACGACACATCAACCATGTTACGCCCAACAGATCCATCTTTAGTAATTTGGGGAGCACCACTACTTAGTATGTCTCCTTTGTCAATCCCCTTCAGTATAAACTGCCAAAGAAACAACATACTGATTTAACTCTAGCACTAAACAAGGGATCAAAAGTTATTACCCTCAAAATTACCAATTCCTCAGGGGTAGGTGCAATAAGTGCAAGAGGCTCCAATGGTTCTTCCTGTGTAAGTGAAGGCACTGGCATGACACCATCTAATATCCTTTCGCTAGATCTCATATCAGTCATCCTGTACACGTCAATCAGCTTTGCCCTGCTGTATCTCACAGAAGAAGGCTCCTCATGACATCGGTCAATCTTATCAGAAAAAGATGTTAATGAATGTGAATCGATAGATGTATTATTCATTGGGCTCCCTTCAAAGACACCCCTTCCCCTACCAAGGGAAAAGGTTGGATTGAGATTTTCACCACGTCCTCGACCATGAACAGCCATAGGAGAAAGCTTGTTTGAGGTTGGGCTTTGGTAAGGAGGCTCTACTTTACCACGATTGAGAGCGGAACTGGATCTCCATGGTCGGGGATGATCAGTATCCCGCTCATCCTTTCCATGATTCAGATGTGACAAGCCTTTGTCAAGAGAAAGATCACGATCTTTTCCAGAATCGGTCCACTTGTCACGCAGATTATCAGTTTCCTTGTCATCAGGGCCCCAACGTGTGTTCCATTTGCTCTCACGACGCTGATCATGATTTGCATCCTTATTTCCCGAATCAGCCAATCTCTCAGATGGTGCACGTCGTACTTCTCCATAGTGTCTTCCAGAAGAGGTGTCCGACCAACGGTCCACCTTGCGGTTGTCCCCAAGCTCTTTATCGCCCTCCCTCCACCTATCCTTGCGAACAGAGGTATTTGTCTCTCTCTCCTCATCACGCCAGCGCTCACGGTTATCAAGCATGGAAGGGCGAAACACATCCTTCTTCTGGCTATCAAGAACCTGGTCATTGTTTCCATGTGATTTCACGATACCCGGGCGATTGGCAAAAGTTGGAAAAGGACTCGTAGGAGTCTCCTGCATAGAAATACATGCAAAGGAATAGAATAGTATAAGATCTATAAGCTAATGAAGCTAAAATCTTTAACTGGATAAAGCACTGACATCAAAGAACAGACTATCAGCTATCAGTAATTTAATCCAAACAGATCTCAGGACAAAAATCTAAGAAGTTACATTAGCAGAGCTGCAGAGTTAAAGTAAAAAAGAAAAATTACAGTCACACACCCCAGATACAGTTCCAGTCTTATTCTCCCCGGGTTTCGGCAGAAGCCACTGTGGTGAAAGCGGAATAGAACTGTCAGACCCTTGCCCATCTAGACAATTAAACAGCCAAAGACCAATTAGACCATCAGCATGAAATTTAGGGATGCAAAAAAGAATAAAGTGGTGAATCTCTTAGTAATTACATGGCATAAGATAGGCATGGATGAAAAACAGCTTGATCACAGTTCAGAAATCACCAACCAATATCATGCTGACCGAACTACAGTAATGCATGATGTATTACCTTATTTTCCAATAGTAAAATTAAATTGCATTACATAGCCAACATCCCTAATAACTGTTTCAATTACCAAAACAGATGCTTCTAATGAAAGTATGTCAGTCGACAACAGTAAGACTAAAGCAAAATGGATTATCTAAGTAGTCTTGGTATATGTTTCCAAAAGTAGGATACCCAGTTTAACTGAAAAAACTGTAGATGGCAATCATAACACCAGCTGTGCCTTTTTCTTTCGTTAAAGCAATTTTAATGAGCTAGTCACCTTTGCATTATATGTAAGCCTGTGATGACTTCCAGTATAAAGCATTACAACAGAAAAAAGTTTAACTTCAATAACAAAGTAGAAGCACTGAATACCAAACCAAACAACAATAATCAGGTCCTTTCAGAATCACTTTACTACAAGTAATGGATTAGAGCAACTACTGTTTAAACTTCTGCAAGCTACAAGCAACTTCATTCCAAAATCTGCTTTTCAGAAAGTAGAATTCTCTTGCACAAGTAAGATCACCAAGTCATCAGGTAAAAGTTTTCTACATGTCTTTACTATGATAGTTGCAAGATCAAATCAGTCCCAAAAGTTCAACCAATGAGTAGTGGAAAAGTAAGGCAAAAACAAATAAGTTTTATGGCAACCGAAGTTTATAGTGCCTCCAGACCAACACACCTGACTCAATAAAGAACCAAATACACCATAGTGATTAGTGGCAATAAAAACTAAGTGGATGAAAAGGAGCCTTCATAGAATATATATATATATATATATATATATATTATAAAATTGAATTATTTCTTATCACGAGTAATGCTGCCTCATATTCATTGAAAACAAACATCACATGACCTGGAAAAAAGATGCCTTCATCTTAAGTGCTTATTTATGGTACAGCTTTACTTGGTTCACTCTCTCTACGTGGTACATGCATGGAGAGCGATATCAAAAACAGACTCAAGAACCTTGACTTGTAGTTGAGCTAAATTGGTAGTATCATGATCGTCAAGACACATGATGAGCCATAGAGCACAACATATGGAGCATCATGCACATTTCCGAGCCAAAAAGGTTAAGGGGCGATCGCGGTGTGATTTGGTGCGGTTTAGGGCTAAACCGAAAACCACACCGCATATGTGGTTTGAAGATTTTCCCAAACTGCCAACCGCATATGCCTCAGCACCGTGAAATACAGTGCTGTTTTGCGCGGTTTACAAAAGTTGCATCAAACGCACTTCAATTCAATAGTTATAAAATCACAACTTTAAAATAAATTCGACCATGACGTTTGAATATTCCATATGATAGAATAGTTGCATTACGTACGAATGCTAATTTAAAAAGTGTTAACACAAACTAAAAAGTTCAGTAATTAATTCAAATACATTTATAAAGTTGTCTTTACAAATAATATTGACCATGATGTTTGACAAAAAAAACAAAAACTCAATTCGTAACGTAAAACTTGAAATTAGAACTGAGAATTTAATAAATAATTAATAAGGTATGAAGTATTTTCATTCTATTAAATTATTATGTATATAAAATATATGTTTAAAAAATGGGGAATTATAAATGGACCCCCCTATGAGGGGAATGGGTAGGGTTATGTGAGTGTACAGGTGGGACCCGGTATAGGGGGGTATACTTTTATTTGAGTGGATCAAGGGCTAAAGGGAGTCCATATAACAACACCATTAAAAAATATATTAACATATGTGGTACGGTGCGATTTGAACCACAGTTTGATAATTCGAAAAAGCAAACCGCACCGGAAAGTGCGGTACTATGAAAATGCAAATCGAGAAAGTTCTAAATTACACACTGAGGCGGTGTGGGGCGGTGTGGCCGTTTGGTGGTTTTGATGAGCACCAAGTATATGATGAAAAAAAAATCTAGTTCAAACTTCAAAGTAATATATTGAACTAAGAATCTCAAACTAGTACTTAACACCAAAAACCGTGAAACAATAACTAATTTAATAAAAGCATAATCTCTCACAATTGAAAAACAACCACGACAACTGGAAAGATGCTTTTGACTAGTTTTAGTGGTGAAGCAAATGGAAACAAAAGTGAAGCCTAAATGAGTAATCAAGTGAAAAGAATCACTCACAATTAGAAAAAAACACTTATTTGCAAAAATTGCAAAAAAAAAAAAAACAGATCTATGGGCTGCCTGAGTTGCTCAAAACCGAGGACAGGTAAGAAGCAGGCTAAGGGTTTCTGAAGAGGAAATTGGTGTTGACACATTACTTGTTGAGAAGAGATAGATGTAGCAATAGCGGTCAGGTTTTGTTCTTCTTCGGTGTTCTTAAAATCCCAGCATAAGTGGCCACCTATGCATTATGCTTCCCTCCCTGCATCAATCAAATAACACCACTGGACCGAGGGCCTATGAGTTAAGCATTCCTTGACCATTTTGATTAGTAACTAATCATCAAATAAGTATTTCAAAACATAAGAGATTTATTAATCGGCTTCTCTCAACCTGGAGGGACTTTCCTAATCCTTTGATTAGTGATTGTAGAAAATGATATCATATCAATATCTCATTTCTTATATGTTTACACAATCTAAAAATAATTATTTCCTATATACTAATTGGAGCACTTGTTACGAGCATGAAAGTTACTCGGCCGTCTAGCTCCACTTAACGCTTTCTAGAACACTCTATTTCTTTGAACTTCTTAATCTATTTTTATCCTATGAGATACCGTGTAATAAAATTGAAAGGCCAAGTCCCCAAGATTTTACCTTTATCAAAATAAACCCAAACTTTGTAGTTGACTGGTGTGGTGTCACTCAAATATTTGTGCCATAGCACTTCTCCTGCCACTGCATACTAAATGGTGCGTCACCACCTATGAAATGTGCAGCACCTTTACACCATGGTGTGTGCCTTGGTAAATATGGGTACCACCACATACCAGTTATGAGACATGAGGTAAGACAACAAAAACTGTAAATGGGTTGCTACCACCACATACCAGTTATGAGACATGAGGTAAGACAACAAAAACTGTAAATGGGTTGCTACACTCTGAACTCCCCCATCAGGGTAAATACATATAATACTCCAAAAGAACCAAAGCCATTCAATATTGGAAATATATTTTCTTTTTAGGAGATGCAACAAACACATTGCTAGTATGCTACACTTCCATAAAGTAATAGTTTAAGGTGTCGCTCAAACAACCACATTTACATAGATTCTGCATTGAAATTGATGTAGACAAACTTCATTCATGTTAATTCTTTTCAGTATACATCTGATTTGCTAACCAGATAATCAACGGTACTTGAATGACAAGAAGTCGTAGCCATCCATGCTGAGATGAGGTAATAAACAAATCATAAAACAAGACTCCACATCAATATTACTACCTAATAGTAATCACATATAAACAAAATTAAAATCTCAAGCAGCACTTTCCTACAAGAATTGGCATGCATCCCCAGCAAAATAAGTGCAGGAAATGATAGTAACTAAAAGTGATGAATCACATCCCGAGTATGTGTGAGTAAACATAAAATACCAACCACTGTCACTCTCAAATTAGACCCAGACCCACCCACAAGGAAGGAATTAAAATTTCAAAAAAAGGAAAAGGAAACCACTATGTGTGTCTATTGACTCTATTCAAAACCCTAAAAGTCTATAACCGCCACAGTCCATTGACACTCTAAGATTTCACACTTTTCGTTCACGAAATAACACATAACCTAGAAAATACTCACAAAAACGCCAGAAAACAGAAAACAATGTTCCATTTCAATTCCTACAAAAAGATAATTCAAACATTCGGCGGTTCTAAATTCTAAAACCAGTCTTTATAAAAAAGCTTATAACTCCGCCCTTAACGCATTTCTCACACCAAAACCACCTCAATCTCTACACAAAAACTACGATTCAGAAGAACGTACAACAAATTGGAAAGTTTCAGAAAGAAATCTCAGTT
Source organism: Carthamus tinctorius (assembly GCA_001633085.1). Lineage (NCBI taxonomy): Eukaryota > Viridiplantae > Streptophyta > Magnoliopsida > Asterales > Asteraceae > Carthamus > Carthamus tinctorius. The sequence goes on from LUCG01169542.1 coordinate 14,596, forward strand.
GAACGATCGAAAAGGATATGAAAAATGTTGAATTCATTCACCTCTGGAGATCTGAGCGTGGTGATGAGGATGAAGGAAGTCGGTTTTGTCGGCCATTGATGATCGAAGGAGATTGAGAGCTCGGGGGGAGACGCCAAGGGTTTCTTTTGCTGTGTGAGAATGACTGCGTGCGTATACGAAGGTGCAAAGGCAACTTAGACACGAAGGCGGGGGAAATAAAGGGCAAAGTGAGTGTGTGTAGATAAAATGGAATTTATAGAAAAAACCCTTGATGTTCATGGTTTCTTACAATCAAGTCCCTGACCTAACCGAATTATATATTTTATACGATAACTGTGTTACATGAAATCAATCAAATTTGTTTCATATGACATATTAGTTAATGGTTATGTTATAACTTTATAACACCCTGCCTACAACGACATAATATTGTCTATTTGCCTTACTGGTTCACGCCTTTGTTTTTGGTGACTTGGCGAGGACTTCTTGGGGGGGAGGG
>LUCG01169654.1:0-12610 GCA_001633085.1 Carthamus tinctorius
GATAGATTCATACCCGCCGGGCTCAACCCGTGCTACCCGCTAGCACCGCTGCATGTAGCCTAAGTATATATATAGATTATGATTTTCATCTCTATGGTTTGTTAAAAATTTCTATTTCGTCCATATGGTTTAGAAATTACAAGTTTCCTCCATATGGTTTGTAAATCATTGCTACTCTCATTCTTATGATTTAGAATTTACTGTTGTTTTGGTCCTTTTGGTTTACAATTTTTTACTATTTAGGTCCTTTGTACTTAAATATAAAAATTAGTCCTTAAGGATGAAAATAGCAACAAAATGCAAATTATAGGGAAGAAAACGGCAATTACTAAACTATAAGGATGAAAATCATAATTTTTTAATAAACCACGGGGACTAAAATCGTAATTTAATCTTGATTAAATTCACATTGATTCATAATAGTTAAAACGTTTGAAAAATCTCTATATGTGTATTCAACGTCGTTCTATAAACATCTCATCATGTAGTCATTCTTATCTCCTTTAACCAAAATGCCCTTCAAGTGCATGACATGCTATTAGAAGATTTGAGTAGAGCAAATACTTACAATTAAAGCTTTAGAAAAATGGTCATGTGATAATAAAAGTTAAAGTGAGAAGCGTAAGAAGAAGTTTAGAACCCTTGATTACTTCTAATTTCACCATCATCCATGAATTGCGCTTGTCATGGGAAATTCTCCGGTGCATTTCCACCACATTGATCTTCAATTAGGATTGATCCAAGGTGGAGATCTCTTCTTACCTTGCTCACCCTAATTTCCTTCTCATCGGAACCCAAACCTAAAACTCCAACCATAAAAAATGTTTGCAAGGGACAAGTTAATTGATTATCGATTGAGTGTAGGGTTCTGATGGGAAGCTGAAGTTAACGTAAGAAGTGATTATCAACTGTTAGATGCACATTATGATAAGATGCACCAGTAGGGAGGTGCACCATATCAATTCACTTCTAAAACACAGTTCATAGGAGGAGGAGAGATTAAAAAAGATCAATGATTCAGAACCACCGATCTTTTGTTTTTCACCATTATCTCAGCTTATCACACGATCTTGGACAAAAATTGTATCCAACAGTTTATTTGGAAAATGGAATGGTAGGGGTGCTTATGGTTCTGTTCGATTAGTAAGAAAAAATGTGAACCGAACCGCATGAGGTGGATACCTAGTTATCCGAACTGAAATTGAACCGTAGGTTGAACCGAACCATCCCCAAACTGAATCGAAACAACCCATGAATGCCCGTTTCTTTTCGGTTTTGTTTTTCTTTCGGGATATTTCGGTTATTGGTCTTTCCGGTTTCAAATCAAACAGTTCGGTTCGGTTCGGTTTTTCGGTTTCAGTGGTGAGAAAGAAGTCACTAAATAAAGCANCCCCTTTTCTCTCCAATGGCGGACTCAAACTCCCCATTCGATTCGTTACGCCATAGCTAAATCTCGATCTGGCTCCAAACCATCTTCATCCAATTCCTCTACATAGAAAGAGAAAGAGAGAGAAGCCGTCCAGTTAGTTCGTCAAACTCATGCATTTCTGGAGGCTTGAAAGTTGTTGAATCAAATCGATTTTCGTCTTGCGATAAATTCTAGGGCAGAGAGAATTGCAGTCAAGCCGTTCGTTTTATGACTTATGAGGATTAGTTCTTTGAAGAAATGGAGTTCGTGGGAAGAACATTGAAGAAGGAATTCAAAGGATTTGGGGTTTTCACCGGAGTAGTGAAATCCTACGATCCTTCATCTCAGCTCTTCGAGATCGGCTACGAGGACGGTGATTCGGAGGAGATTGAATTCCCCGAGTTGGCTGCACTTTTGGAGGTAGATGGAGGTCTTAGGGATCATGCTTTATCCGTGCTTGCCAAGGAGCCTTCTAGGGTTGGGGGAAGAGCTAAGAAGAGGCGGAGGGTTCTTGGCTCGTCGAATTCAGGTAATGAAAATGATCTTTCATCTTCTCTTGATAATGCTGTAGATGGGGAATTAAGGAATGAAGCTATTATTGTTGAGAATTTGGCTAAAAATATGGGCTTTAGCAGTAGTGATAAAAACAATATTCATAGTAGTTGCAATGATGCAAATTTGAAAGATGGTGGTTTGGATTTAATCTGTGGTTTGCGTGATTTGGATAGTATTGCCAATGGAAATGATGATGGGATTGATTTGAATATGGATTTGAATGAAGAAAACCATTTGGAATCCAAAAAGGGGGAAGATTTAGTGGATAATTCTGTCAAGAAAGAGCGTTGTTTCGACTTGAATATGGACTTGGATCATGTTGATGATAAGAATCAAGATGTTGACCTTGATGGGTGTCTGAAGGGGAGCCATGGAGAAAGTCAAAAGAAAGAGCATACTGGTGGAGAAGTTGTGGAAACTAAGATTGAAGATGCTGCATTGAATGATTCCCATTTGGAAGTTTCTGGTGGTATTGATCTGCAGGAAAATCTTACAGGCACTGGTGACATTGTCGTTGAAAGTCCTGAAGCTTTGGGTGCTAACTTTGTAAATAATCAGAATTCTCCTGACAATCAAACGAATGATGTCTCTGTTGCTGGTGTTTCACCGGTTTTTGACCATAATGGCACTTTGGAAAAAACATACCCAGGACGAAGAAGAGGTAGAAAGAGAAGAAAGCTTTCAGATTCTCCAAGCACTCCAACAGAAAGTGTGTTAAGAAGGAGTGCTCGGAGGAGAGCTAAGTTTTCTTCGGAAGTTCATGATTCTAATGCTGTTAGATATGATGTTGCTGATAGTGCATTGGCGTCTCCAGTTGTGAGTGCAGTTTCAGAGGACCAACCTACAATCTCCGGATGTGAAGAAATTGAGGAGCCGAGTATTCTTCGTCAAAAGCTGGAGTTACCACCATCTACAGGAAATATGAATCTAGATGGCCTTCCAGTACTTGATCTTTTCTCTGTTTATACTTTTCTGAGATCGTTTAGTACAATATTATTTTTAAGCCCATTTGAGTTGGGAGATTTTGTGGCGTCCATTAGAAGCAAGTCTCCTAGTTTATTGATAGATTCTATTCATGTTTCTCTTTTACGCAATTTGAGGAAGCATTTAGAGTTCCAATCAAGTGAGAGTTCAACATCAGCTACTAATTGCCTAAGGTACTTCTTTAGTCCTTTTTCTTTGTCCTGTGCTATCTGTGGTTTTTTGTTTATTCATTTATATAAGATTTCCAATGTAGGGATCTTAATTGGAATCTGCTGGACTTGATCACGTGGCCCATCTTTATGGCTGAATACCTACTTATGAAACCTGATTTTGATCTTGCTCGCTTGAAGTTGATTAAGACCGACTATTATGAACAGCCAGAATTTGTGAAGGTTGAAATGTTGCAGTATATCTGTGATGATGTGATAGAAGGGGAAGCTATAAGTTCAGAGCTTAATAGGAGAACACTGGTAGGTGAACCTACTATCATCATGGAGTCTGATCAAAATACAACGTTGGTGACTTCTAAGAAAAGGAGGGCAACGATGGCTATTTCTGGTAGTTCATGCATGAGTGAGGAGGCTGTGGATGAAACCACAGATTGGAACAGTGATGAATGCTGCCTCTGTAAAATGGATGGCAACTTAATATGCTGTGATGGCTGTCCTGCGGCATTTCATTCGAAGTGTGTAGGCATTGCCACTAATCTCTTGCCAGAGGGCGACTGGTATTGTCCTGAGTGCCGAGTTGACAAGAACAACCCTGGCATGAATGTGGGTAAGGCAATCCGAGGTGCAGATCTATTGGGAGTTGACCCGCATGGGCGGTTATTTTATAGTAGCTGTGGTTACGTTTTGGTGTAAGTTCTTTGTCTTCATTATTTACGGTGAAGTAGTTTCTTTTCCAAATAAGATTGTTTTCTAGATTTGAACTTACGCTAATCTGATGCTGGAGTATTAGGCTACACTGGGCTGAATCTCTTAGACTAGTGGGATAGAGTGTGAGCATTCTACATATGTAATCCTTATGTCATCCTAAATTGTTGTTCAAACTTTTGGCTTATTAGTACCTGTTGACTGAGAATGAGGGCTTACTTAGTTGGGTTTGTATTCTTTTTGTTTCTTATGTTTTTTGCCCTCACCTGTAACGAACTAACGATATCAGTTTTTATCATGCTTTACTAGTTTTGATAATCTCTTCTCAATCAAACAGCTCTTGGATGTTTTCCAACTTCTGCATATACCTCTATTGATTCTTAACTTCTCTGATGCATATGTTAGAGAAAAAACCTTGAGATGAGCATGTTCATTCTTTATATTGTAAATTAAATTCCTCTGAAAGATGATTTAACCGGATCTTCTTTTCATGCTTCTACTATTCCTGTACACGTCTTTTGATTACGTGGGTGAATTTGCAGGTCAGATGTTTGTGATGCTGAAACCTCAATTCATTACTATCATATGAATGACTTGACTGCTCTCATCAGTGCACTGAACTTATTGAATGGCCCTTATAGAGCTATATCAAATGCCATCACCAAACGCTGGCATTTGTACAAGAAATGTTATGGAGCAAAAAGTAAAATGGATTCAGAAAATGCTTCTTTATGTGTGGAGCCTCCTTTGAAGGCCCACTTGGCCGATACTTATATGGCAACAGTGCCATGTGAATCTTCAGAAACTTGTGCAAAGGAGGCCCTCACTGAAGAACAACCAGGAGAAGATGGCTCTAACTTGGTTGATGCACCTACATTGGCTATAAAATCTGCAGGAACTTCTCAGATTTCTGAGGCTGTTTTGGGCAATGAGAATTTCTTAAAAGCCAAATTAGATTCGTTGAATGTTGAACAGAGAAAAAATGTTGATTCTTCAAACAATGGCTATAACTTGTCTAAAACAACCACAAGGAAAGGTATGTCACAGCAGTTAGAAATTGGTTATCTGAATGTATATAGCTTTGCTAGAGTGGCATCATCTGTGGCACGAGAATGGACTCGTAAACCATCAGACAAGGTCTCTCAAACACCTACGAAATCACTGGAGGAATTGATCTCTGCACAGATGAAAACCATATCGAAGACATCTGTTGACTTCTGCTGGTCAAATATCCAGAATCTAAGTGTGGATGCTAGGAAAGAAAAATGTGGCTGGTGCCTCTCTTGCAAATTTCCAACCGATGATGGGAATTGCCTGTTCATCATGAATAATTCTGATGCCTTGGGAAGTTATACAAGTAACATGCTAGGTTTTGGTTCAAGTATAAGTAGGAAGGATCGTCTTGTTGATGTCATGTGTCATATCCTCTGCATTGAAGATCGCTTGCATGGTCTTCTGTTGGGTCCTTGGCTCAATCCGCATTTCCCAAAACTTTATCGTAAAAGATTTCTTGAAGCAACCGGCATCGCTCCTGTCAAAAACCTATTGCTCATGGTAAGAATTTCTAGTTATTTGCTTGAATACTATCTAGAACTTGAGTTGCATGTCAAATGAACAAGCAATGGCTTATTTTTCTACTGAGGCATAAGCTGTTTAGCGATCCTACTCATTTGCTACAATTGTTATAATTTGTTGGTTTAGCATATAGACATTCATTTCATATACCCTAATGCTTACCCTTTTGCTTGCTTTAAGAACTCATAATTTTCGGGCATATGTCATCACATGGGAGTTCCTATTTCGTTATTGGTTTAGTACCTTGTGGTAGAGATGATCAAGATGGTTTATGATCCATTCTTCCCTCTGATATTCATATTAAAAGTTCTTAAAATCTCTTCATGAAATAAAAATATGCTTCCCCTTGCTTTCATATGATTTCTTTTCTCATCTAAATTCATGCAAGGCCTCTATCTTAAGAGTGTGAAGAATGTAGTTTTTTCGATTCATTGACTTCTTTAATCTCACTTAGAGGATCCATATTTGAACTTTAGATAAAGCTCAAGAGAAAGCCATTTTATAAATCAACATAAGGTTATATTGCGTTCTTTCTTAATGTAGCATGTTTTCTCCCTATTTTCTTGGTGCAAATTATCTTAGAATTACATAGGGGATATAGCCTGAGCCTTTTATAGCAAACTAATGGGGCGTAGGTGTTAGCGAGGTTTATGCCCCCTCAGACGAAACCAAATGCAAGTATACAAATATTGTCCAATATCGTTGTTCATAAGTAATACTGGTAAAATACCGAATATCGTCCACATAGACAAGTATTAAGAGTCTAATAAAAGAATTGATTTTAGATGATGAAGTTAAAGAAATATTTTTGATGGAGCTAGGGTGTAGGCATCCATTAAGATTTTCAACCAAATAAAGTTGGCAGATTGCTACATCGTAAAATGTTGCTGTAGGATGTCCAACAAATAACTTAACCAACCAATAACTTCTGTAAGGTACTCTCTCGAGATTTAGAGTGGCAATGGCACATATCCATAGATTTAACCTTCATATCTATATGTAAAGCTAGAGTGTAGGCAAGGGCCCAAACCTTTCCGTATACAAGGTAAATGGAACGAAAAGAAGTCTTGATCCTAAGTAGATCTCTTGAGTCTACCTCCATATCATTCAAGTTGACATGTGCTTATTTGTTTATCTTCAAGTCCAATACTTTTAAATAAGTGATTAACTTATCCATGGATGTCATTTTGCAATATATACTTGAAAGATATGGTTGGAAAGATCTGCTATTTGAAGAACAACTTCCATCGCCAAAAATTGGTTTCTAATTTTTAACTTTACTCCACACCCAAGCTAGTTGTTTAGCCTACCATACTTGAAATTAGAAAATTAAGTGCGTAAAAGATAAAAAACATTAAGGGACATTAAAATACAAGAATATAAAAGACTATAATTGGAAATTGCAATAAACAAGAGAATTTAGCACTTAGAGCCTCATTGAAATCAGAGAGAATAACGAAAGGTGATTCCAAAGTGAAGTTGCATCTGAATTTGTGATTACTAACTTGTTTCTACAAATATCTAACATCCCCTCTTTTATATACTAGGAAAGGAACAGAGGGATCAAAAGACCAAACTATTACCCAACTTTATATAAAGCCAAAAGGATAACAAATTATGCACAAAGGAGGGCACAAAGATTTGAGATGAAAATAGTACTACTAAGTCTGTAAATCTGCAAGAAATCACCTGGTAATGAGGTGGATAAGAGCACAAAAGATCCGCCGAAATATTGTCAAGGAGCCTAGAAAATCGCCCAACAGACCCATGCTATAGCACTCTTACGGCATTCATCCTATATACACAAGTTTTCCCCCAAATCAGCACATAATTATGAAGTAAACATGTTTATTATATCAATTTAGCTCCAATGTAGGAATATTATAAAAATAAAATTGAAAGACTCATTTTATTATGGAATTTGGGAAAAGAAAACGGAGGAATAATATAAGAAAAATGTGCTAAAACATCAAATGTGTAGATGCTTATCAGTAGGCCACAGAAAAATCCATAAAAAATTATCAGGTGGTGTAACCAAATAGAGAACATAAGGATAGGAGTGGACGAGTGGTATCTTTTTACATGCTACTATGACTTCTCATATGTTGGTTAACCTCTACCTCTCTTATGACTGTCTCTTGGTCCATGTTTCTAGTCAGCAGTATTTAGTTTATGGAGTTTAGCCCTATTTTCTTCTTTTCTTTGGTTTTACTTCTTACTATTCATGCTCATTCTGATTTGTTTTACATTTCATTATGGTGTTGGGGTGCTTGGAGGTCCACTTATTAGGCTCAGGATTGCAGACTTTTTGATTTCAAAACAACATATTTTGCCTATTTTCTACTTACCCTCTCCCACAAAAGGAAAATACAGAATTGAGGGTCCATACATTCCCCATTTTTCATATTATCTTAGACGAATAAATGAATATTAAACCAAGAGTATACTACAAGTTAACTGGTTAACAGATAGAGCCAAATTTACAATTATGTGACTTCTATAAGTTCCACATGTTGACATTGCTTTTGTTGTGCAATAACGAGTGTCTTGGAAAGAGTCTTCTACTCTTCTCCTTAGCTTAATGGTTTGATTCTGTAGGCATTCTTGGCGCCTTTCATCTTTAGTAACTAATGTGGAAATTCGAAGAACACTTTACTTATAATTGTCTTGAGTCTTTTGGCATGCAGTAATGATTGCTTAGAAGAAAAGTATGATTATTAGCTATGAAAGTCCCTTCTACTTGTTTTGGCAACAACGCAAATACTAGCGACAGACCCATTATTGGATATTAGTACGTGGAAAAAATAAGATTACTGAGATCGCACACACAAAAGATGGGTTTCTCACTACAGTGTACATCCTCATCTTTAGAAGTAGAATGGATGGTGGATCTCAAGCTTCTTAGTTCTTAATCATTACATGAAACTAGCTGTTGTTTCATTTATAGTCTTTGAAGCATTTCACTTCTGATTTATGCTACTTTTGCGTTCAGTTAGAGTCCAATATTCGGTTGCGTGCACTTTCGGATGAGTGGCCGAAACATGTGGATTCGGTGGTTACAGTGGGCTCTGCTTCTCATATTATGACATCTAAGCTTCGTATTCCCTCAAGAAGCGTAACCGGAAGGAAAAGATCTAGGTTGGATACGGAGCCCCATTCTTCTAAAAATGCATCTAGTGGACTGGGCTTATTTTGGTGGAGAGGTGGTAGGCTTACACGAAAGCTTTTCAGCTGGAAAGTTTTGCCTCGCTCCTTGGCATGCAAAGCTGCCCGGCAAGGTCTTATATCAAATTAACTTAATTATGTTTTTTCTATTTTCTCAGATAATTTCAAATATACAGCGACTCTAAATCATTCTTACTTTTGACTTTTTTAGGTGGTGGCAAGAAGATTGATGGTATTTTATATCCTGAAAATTCCGAATTTCCAAAGAGAAGCAAAGCTCTTGCATGGCGAGCTTCTGTGGAGACAGCAACTTCTGTTGAACATCTTGCTCTTCAGGTATCTTCACTGCTTTTTGAGTACTCTTTTTTGTGGTTTGGTTTAACAGTGTACTCGGACCCTTTGACACGTTAACCAAATCGTATATAAGGCTCAACTTTATTGATGGAGCTCCAATAAATTAGAACTACAATGACTTTTAGACCATCTTTACTCACAATCTACTTTCTCTCTCATCTACCTACACAATCTTCAACTCCAACGCAATCTCACTTCTTTATCATTTAATCACAATCTCCTCCAATCCAATATAATATAATCGAAAATATTATTTTGTTAAAGATATTTTTTTAATTTTTTATATGTAGTTATTATTTTTTAAGTTTAAGTATAAAAACATATTAAACCGGACCATTGCATAATTTAATACCTAATTATAATTATAAAAAACTTACCATGCAATTGAGAGTATTGAAATGACTAGAAAAATTGGTGCGATGAAAATATATCAATATTGGGCTCTATTTGTATGGAATTGAAAACCATGATTTTTTATTTTTCAAAGGCAAAAAACTATAAATTTTGGTATATTTTTAATTTTTTTTGTTAAAATGGTCTTCTAATTAAATAAGTTTTATCCTACAAAATATAAGTCCAACCAATAAAAAATTTCCACGGATCAGTTTAATTCGAAAAACCAACTCACAATCTGGGTTCGTCGGGTGATACGGATTGCATGAGATTGATATAATTAATTTAATTTTTGTTTAAATACTATTTTTGTCCTATTCACAATCTGGGTTGTCCAGAATCCAGATTGTGACTAAAGATGGTCTTAGTACAATGGAATCATGGGAACAATACGAGTTTTCTAAACCTCAACTGGTGTTTAGTTGTTAGCAATTGTACTTACTTTTCTTTCTCAGGTTAGGGAATTTGATTCTAACATTAGATGGGAAGAGATCGAGAACACCACCCATCTCGCAAAGATGGATAAGGAATCTATAAAGTCAATGAGGTCATTTAAAAAGGCGATAATCCGTCGCAAGTCTTCAGAAGGAACTGTTGTGAAATATCTTCTAGATTTTGGCAAGAGAAGGTTTATACCTGATACCGTTGTAAAACATGGATCTAAGCTTGAAGATTCATCAAGTGGAAGGAAGAAGTATTGGCTGGAAGAGCCCTATGTTCCTTTGTTCCTTTTAAAAACTTTTGAAGACCGGAGAATTGCATCCAAGTCCAATAAGACGAGCCCGGGTAGCCTTTCAATTAACAAAAGAATGGTGATGCACTCAAAGAAAGTAGGGTTCTCGTACCTTTTTGCTAAAGCAGAAAAACCTGAGAACCATCGGTGTGGCCATTGCAATAAGGATGTTCCTGTCAGGTACTATGTTTTTATCATTGCTGAGTTAAATCTGTTTTTCTTAACAAAGTGTATAAAGTGATTTGGCATGTCCACTAAGGAAAACCCTTTCACTAAGGCGTCGTTTGTTTTTTAAGAGGTCTGAAGTTTGAAGTCTGATTTCACATCTAAAAAATAAGAGGTGGATGGTGGCATGGTGCACCTCTTAATATTTCAGAGGAGGGTAAGAGGTTTTCAGACTTTCTTTTAAAATAAAACAAACAGTCTTAAGTTTGCAAACCTCTTATTTTTCAGACTTAAGAGGTTTTAAGAGGTATTTTTTAAAAACAAACCGTCCTTTCTCCTTAAGTATTCTAATTTGTTTGTTCTTTTCATGTATTAACTATTAAGTAATATGCCATCAGTCTAAATTGATTACATAACACAAATTTCAAAACATCATGCGTGGATCTTAAATGGAAGAGCATAAAAATAGAGTTGAAGACTAGCTACTTGAATTATAAAAGGACCACTATCAGCTACTAACAGAAAGTAGTGTAACGATGACATATACCTTGAAAAGTAGGGTGTTTTTTTTTTTTTTTTTGGTGACAATGTGGTATATTACAAAGTCTAGATAGAAGAATTATTGTGAAACATCCAAAAGGGAACGCACACGCTTACAATGTTGTGAACAAAGTTTTGCTTCTGCCATTGATTTAATTCTTGTTCTTTTACTGGTTTAGCCATGCCAGTTGTACTGATGTCGTATCACTTTTCTAATGCAGGGATGCCGTAAGCTGCCAATATTGTGAAGGTAAATAGTTTCTACATTAATCTATTTAAACACTTGCCTTTACATGTTCTATATCATAGTTTCTGCTTATTGTCTTTGGTTTCACCTGAAAAGTAAAAGACCCAGAAAATAATAGTAATGAGCTGATGAACTGGAAGTAAACCGAAATGGAACATCAACTTGAACTACATATAGCATATATTTATCTACAAGTCTTCAAGCTGGATTGCAAAAACCAGTTTGTAGAGGTTTCTTCTAGATGTTTACAAGTTGGGCTTTTGAAAGCTTCCAATCCGGCTTAGGGGCTGTTTGGTTGGTTTTCCATTTAAGTCCAGTATGGATAAAGTTGTTTGTGTGGATTCTGCCTGTATAGACCGAGAAGGTTTTGTTTGGGGAAAGTTTTTTCATGGATGGAAGAATCATGTTTTTTAACCGGGAGTGACAGGTTTAGAAAAACTTGGCTTTCTGCATAAAGCTCCCCTTAAAAGCTTACCGAATAAGCCACTTCCTATACCATTTTTAAACCACCAACAAACAGTCCATGTATAACTGACAGAATAAGTTGCAAGTCTCATTAAGCTCATTAGTAGTAGGTGGCCTGTGACATTTTTATGAACATAAATGAATCAACCTCAAATGTATTTTGTATGCTCACCAAATATTCATCAAACGATATTAAAAGCTTCCAAATCCTAAAGCTTTAAACCTCCAGTAGATGTGTAATGGATGACTCTTTTAATTGATATCTTGTGGTTTATATATGCAGGCTTTTTCCATAAAAGACATGTGAAGAAGACGAGTGGAGGCTTAACTGAAAAATGTACGTATACGTGCCACAAGTGCCATGCTGGCGACGCTCTGAAGATCGCCCCCAAGAAGGGGAAATTGCATTCTCGGAAGGCCAAGAAAGCCTCAAACATCATAAAGCGAGTGCAGTCAAAAACCGCTAAAAAAGCTGGGAAAGGGAAGCAAACGCAAGCCAAGGGTAAATCCGTCGTTGTACCACTACGACGATCTGCTCGCACAGCCAAAATTGTTTCGCTGCAATCTAAAAAGAAGCAGAAAAAGAAACAACCAAAAAAGAAGAAGCAAGCGAAAAAATCCGCTGATAAGAAGCAACAACTCAACTCTGCCACTGATGTGATAAAACCCAAGGGCAAAAGAGGAAGACCAAGAAAAATACGAAAAGAGAGTTTTCAGAAGAAGCGGTCACAGGTGCAAACTACATATTGGCTCCGTGGTCTTCTTTTGTCCAGAAAACCTGACGATGAACGGGTTAACGGTTTTAGAACCAGGAATCATCTTGTGGCGTTTGACCAGTTGACTTCTGTCACCAATCATCAACCGAAATGTTGTCTATGTCACGAACCGGAATTCCGATCATTGTTGAATTATATCAATTGCGAGACTTGTGGAGGTAACTAACTTAACCGCTTTAACTTGTTATTTGCAGTTTTAGAGTAAATTACGGTTTTAGTCCCTATGGTTTGTTAAAAATTGCGGTTTTGGTCCCTATGGTTTAGAAATTGTGGTTTTCATCCCCATGGTCTGTAATTTATTGTTAGAGTAAATTACATATTCGGTCCCTATGGTTTACACTTAATTGCACTATTGGTCCCTATTTTAAAATAATT
>LUCG01169664.1:0-10242 GCA_001633085.1 Carthamus tinctorius
ACATCTGTCTTGCCTTTATCATAAGTCTTCTTCTCCGGCCTCTTCTCATACTCGCTTGTCTTGAACTTGTCTCTTTTGTTGTTGTCTGACTTGGGTTTGGAAAAGAATTTCTTCTTCCCATACCGTTTGTGAATGGAATTAGACAAAAGAGCAAGTTTATCAGCAATTCTCTTCAAATCAACATCAGATTCTGAACCTTCGTCTTCAATGATTTCNGGAGTGAACTTTCTTCTTCGAACTAGCACTGGAGAGAACACTCTTTTTCTTTTCAGTCAAGAGAGCCAAAGAATCAACAATACTTTTCTGCTTTGTCACAATCTCTTTGACTTTCACTTCATGTTGACTTAGAATGGAATATAGATCATGAATATCTTCCTCCGCCAAGTTCTTGCTCATCTGAAGGTTAACTAAATAGTGATCCCATTTTGGATTAAGATTCTTCAGAAACTTGAAATTTATCTCGGAGGTAGACTTGTGCATTCCATTTCTTCTAAGATCATTTATAATTATGTTGAAGCGACTATAAGAATCAGCAAGTGTTTCTCCCTCTAAGGCTTTAAATCCTTTATAAGCTCCAATTGCCTGATTGAGCTTCGCCTGAATTGACCTTTCCGTTCCTTGAAACTGTTTTTCCAACTCATCCCACAACTCTTTTGCCGTATCTCTACTATCAACACGATTAAACAAATCATTTGGAATAGCCATTGTGGGTAGAGTAAGAGCTTTGGCATCAAGTTCAGCTCTAATCTTCTCGGTCTCATTAAAATGTCGAAAGAGTTTATACACTCTTCTTGGTTCAATTGCAGGAGCAGTAGCAGTCTCAGGTGTACCCTGAATATCAATGTAAGGCTTGATTGGACCTTCTTGGATACTCGCCATGAGTGTCTTATCGATATTGTTGAGAGACTGAATCATCCTCACACGCCATTGAGGATACTCGCCAATTTGAAGAACTGGAGGCTTCGACTTTGAACCCATACTCAATAGATCTCTCGACATCTTGAAACTAGAACTTGAATATGATCGCAAATTCACTGAAACTGAAAGACTTTGTCTGAACTTTTGAGTTTACACGAAACTAAGAATCTGTACCAAAATCTTGAACCGGATCAAACTATGGGGACCAAAACTGTCAACACCCAAACTTGACCAAAATCCGATTCATACACATGACCATTGTCCGAATCATGATATCTAATGCTGATAAATCCGAATAGAAAGCCGATTGAGAAAGCCGATTATGAAAATCCCAATTGAGAAAATCCGATTTTGAAATCCGATACTTAAATCCCGAATACCAAATAAAAAATCCCGATTCCAAACTCCGATTCCAAAAGCCGATTGATGAAGTCCAAAAGCAATAATCTAATTGAATTCGGATTTAAAACTCCGATGCAGTAATCCGATACAGAAAGCCGATTGTAGAAGTCCGAATCTCCAACCTTCGATGGTCCGAATCAGTTGTCCGATTCAGTACCCCGATTGCAGAAGTCCAAATCAAAAACCAATAGTTCGAATCCCGATTCAAAACTTCGAACAGAAATCCCGAATGCGATTGTCCGATTCCTAAATTCGATAGTCCGAATCGGATTTAAATTTTCTATTCGACTTTTGTCACCTAAGAAATCTGATTCGGCCTTTTAAACAGTACACCAAATCGGCCTTTTGAACAACTAATTCGAATCGGCTTTTTCAACACACAAATCCGATTCGGCTTTTTGCTAAATATCTCGAATCGGCCTTTGCAACAAATAATCCGAATCGGCTTTTTGCTATAAGCCTGATTCGGCTTTTTCAACTAATAGTCCGATTCGGCTTTTTCAACAAGAAGTCCGAATCGGCCTTTTTGAGCTGACACAGAGAGCTCACAATTTCAAGTCGGGAGTCGACTGAAATTACCAACTCCAACCCAAACACTTCCAAAATTAAGCCTAAAACAAACACTAATCACAATCGAAACACCTAAACTTCATCCTTATCAACCAATTTGACCTAAATTGATCAAAAACTCAATCCACAGACCTACGAATTGGATTTTAAGAACAGGAAAAAAACTTTCAAAATCTCAGCTCTAATCCATGAATTATGGCTCCAAATCAATCAAAAATTTTATCAAAACAACTCTCTATCAGTATAGACTCAAAATCAGAACCAAATCATGATCAAACAATGAAAAACAAAAATGCTCAGATCGTGAACTTCGAATAAAGAACCAGATCAGAAAATCATACCAATTTCAGTGAATCTCCAACTCTGATACCACTTGTTGTTCCAGATTCAAGTTCCAATCATCATGCAATCAAGTAGAGAATGAATTGAATAGCCAAATCTATTAGATCTTTATGAACACAGATACACATAGTGATCGCACCAAGAACAGACACGGTTAACACTATCAGCTCTCAATCTCACTCTCTGTTTACAATGAAGCACGTCCTGAAACTAAACTCACTTTGGGCCTTTTATTCCCAAACACAATAAACCCTCAACTATTCAACAATTACACTTTCTACCCTAACATTACAAAACTATTACAAAGTACATTTAAACCAACTAAAACATTAACCTTTGACTTTGACTTTGACTTTGTCTTTGCCTTTGACTTCTCTTTAAGCATCATCTTGTGATCTCGGATACAATCTGATTTTGCACCAACAGTATTAAAAACTATGGAACACTATAAGGACTTAGAACATAAACAAATAAGATGGAAAGTGAAGTTGGTGATTACGAACTAGGATTAAGCATCTATTTATACTAAACTAAATTTAGAGGTTATTTACCAAATTTTCTATGAAGTCATGTATGTGTAAATGTGTCTGTCTACATAAATTTGTCTATCTGGATAATAATGTGTTATTGTTTACTTTTTTCTCTGAATCTCCCGTCTGAATAATAAAAATGACCATTTTACCCTTGACATGAATTATAACTATTTAGTTTAACTATACATATAACATCAATTCATCATCCAAAAACAAACTTGTCAACAGTGATTAGTTAAGTCCATATGTAACAAATCTTCTTAATATTGGCAACCTCTTCATAAACAATGAAATCTTAATTTAGATCCTTTATATACCAAATCCTCAAAAATAAAAAAGCTCAAATCTGTAAATCGAACCATATATCGAAACTCAAGTTCAACTTTCTAAATCTTAACATTAAAGTAGCAAACCCACGTGAGCATTTGATTCAACTTTTAGGTAAGAAATTGGAGATTAGGAGAGAAGATGAACAAAGAAAAGAAGAAAAAAGAGATGAGGAGAAATACTAACAGGTTGAACAAGCAGGAAGAAATTGAACAAGAAAAAATTAAACCAGAACAGTGAATGAAAGCGAACCAGCAGAAAGAATGAAATCGAACAAGAAGAAGAAATCGAACAATGTAGAGAGAACGAAATCGAACAAGAAGAAGAAATCGAACCAGTAGAGGAGATAAAATCGAACTAGTAAAGTGGCGACGGCAAGAGGTAGAGGATGACCAGCACCGGTGAGAGGTGGCCGGTGAATTCCAATGAGGAGTAGCAAAGTGGCAAGAGGTGGAGCAGCTAGGGTTTGTGAGAGAAAACGAGATGGAAGCGTCAATCGTGAATGTGTTTGTTTGAAGTTTTTTTCTTTTTTTACACCTTTTAAAAAACAAGGGTATTTTGGTACAAAAAGCATCTGAATGGGGACAAGAGTACCTCCTTCACTATGCGAATAAGCCCATTTCTGTACCATTAAGTCGTAAGTAAACACCTTCAGATGTCTGTGCGAACAAGCCAGATTCCTTATTAAGCCCATTAAGTTGTTAGTAAACACACCCTTAGGCACCAAGCAACCATGATGTCATCTTGATGAGGTCAGCTTTGTACCCTTCAAAAACAGTTGCATTCTTCAAAAGCCCGAAACAGTCTCCAAAAGCTAGGCCCAAATGATCTGGAGTCAAAAAGCCCACTGTTCGTGGTTCTTCAGCACTCCTGCAGTACTCCTATAGCACCTCTATAGCACTAGGCCATTTCTGTAAAATATGTAAACAGGATATATGAAAACCATAATTGAACACACTAGTACAAAAATGGCTATTTGTGACGGTTAAAAACAGTTATTGTAGGTATACGATAACGGTTTTCGTGAACATCAAAAACGTCATCTATTTTGCCATCACTTTTGATATACCTTTGGTTACACTTAAAAAGTGTTACCAAATCACATAAAAACACCGTTACCATAGGCTAAAACCGTCACCTTAAATATACAAAAAAAATTGCTTTTTTCTTTCCATATCCGTTAGCATAGCACAACATATAATGACATTTATTTTTAAAAAGCTTCATTGTAGTATAATATATGTTGACTCTATTTTTATCAAAAATAGAAAAACGTTACCATAGCATGATATATGGGGACGGCTTCTTTCCAAAATCGTAATTGTATCATGATATATAGTGGCGGTTATTTGTCATAGCCATTACCATTGCATGACTTACGATCACTTTCATTATTCAAAACCGTCACAATAGCATAACGTATGACGTTTTTTTCTCAAAATAGTCTGTTGGATCCCAAATATGAAGATTCCGATATTAATTGATCAATTCTAATCACTCAAAACACTTTAGAATGCAGCGAAAGATGAAATTGAGTAACTAGAAGATAGTGATTCACAAAATAGTAACTAACGTTAAGATCTTGTAAGAAATTGTTACTAGAATGAAGAACACCAAGAACACATAGTATGTGTGTGAAGACGAAGTTGTATTACTTGCAAAAGTTGCACAGGAAGCACACTTACAAATTACAAATGCAGTTCTATTTATACTAGTCCTAACAAACTAGCTAGCCTAGATCTTTACATGTGTTCTCATCTTGATCGTCCAAATAAAGTCGTTAAATAACCGCAAGCACGTGAGGAGCACGAGAGATGCTTCACTTGAAATCTGGAAGTGTTGATTCACTAGAGGCCCAAGACCGCAGATGCTCTGTGAAGGTTCGCAGAACCTCTGCGTCTTTCTACTTGTAGCGCTCATCTTCTTCTGTGAAGGAGCCTCTGTGAATCACTTCTGTCAAAAGGTACTTGCCTTATTCTCAATACTTCTCTCCTCAGAGTCTTGGAGCTAACAATCTCCCCCTAAGTATTGGAAAAAGGAATAAAGAAACAAGAAAGGATAAAGTACTTTGACAAAAACTTACAAGAGGTGATATAAAGGATCAACCTCCGTAAAACATTACATTACATTCAAAATAATACTTTTAAAGTACAAGAGCCCAATCTATTACAGATTTGGGATAATCATTCACCGGAAAGATAAGATCATGCTTCAATAGAACACGCATCTTGAATATTAGGTCTCTGTAGCGCACTTGCCCTGCAATCCCTGTCATCAAATCCTCTGCCGGTCTTCTTACCAAATTGCCATTGTTCAGCTCATCATTTACACTCTTGTAAATCTTCAACAGAGTCTCTGTGGAGTACTTGTTTGCTTCTTTAGGATCGTAGAGCCTTTGTATACATCTTGATCTAGATAAACAAACCCATAGGTTGGATGGTCTATTATCGTGTTGGCTAACCTCCCAATAACCCAAGGAGGTCTGTTCTGAGGCGCGTAGGCTCTGAGATCATCTGACCTTAATCTCAGAGAGATCTCAAAATCCTTTCGACTGTTGTATAAAACGTGTGCACGCATTACTTCTACAATCTCCGTAAGGAGAGAGTATAGGACGATTTCCTTTCCATATACTTGTTGAGAATAGTATACAAAATAGGTAGGTCGTATGCACAATGGTTATGGAAATCTGCATCCGTGAAGTCGTATGTCCTTCCGTCCTCCCTGGAAAAATGTTGAGCAACTCTGTGATGGCTAGAATGGTGAACACTTGATCTCTTGGATTTGCTTTGGCTGAAAACTTGAGTTGAGCTTCAAGGCTGCGCATCCCTGTGATCTCAGGGTTGAAGACAGCCTCGGAGTCTTCTTCGGCATACCGATAAGCATGAACAGCTTCCAGTGTGGTGAGTGGCTCTGTGCGTGGAGATTTAGCCCATGGAATCTAATTCATCCTATCGATGATATCCTCTACCCTTCCCTTCTCTGTAACAGTAGGCCCAAGATCCCCTTTTCGCGTATCTTCTTTCGATATCCTCTCAGATGATCCCTCTGGAATGATGGGGTTGATATTTCCAGCGAAGGCATCAAACGTCCTTGTGGAGGTGTCTTCCTCTGTACAGGGATTCTTCGAGTTTCCCCTGGTTTAGTTGGCGGTTTAGCTCTTGCCTTTTTAGCCACTTTCATGGACTCGACCAGGGCCTTCAGCATATCTCCGCTCACATCATTGAATTCATCATCATCGCTTGAGCTTGTTAAGCCGGAGGATATCTAGTGCACTTCTTTGACCTCTTTGCCATTACCCTTGCCTTGTACGCTAGGGGTGTCCTTAGACTTGCCCCAGAGAACAGGGCGCCGGTAGATGTCAAAATCTACAAGGACCTCTGCTAAAGTGAGGGCCTCTTCTCCCCCTCATGATGATCAGGGTCATCACCTCCAGGATCATCGTGCTTCTGAGGTGCATCATGATCAAAAGAAGTTGATGGGGGCCTCTGGAGCTTGCTCAGTACCTCTACAACGGCTACGTGCAACTTCTCGATGACCTCCTCTTTGGAGATGACTGCGTCGTTGACATTTAAATTCGTGTTGAATTTCATGGCCTCAATCGATCTCTACAGAGTGGTACGCAGTTGGGTGCCCTCTGAGACTAAAGACTCAGTACTCTTGCGTATGTGTGTAGCGGTTGCATTATGTGAAGCCCAAGAGTCTTTCAGAAGAATGGCCTGATGCCTCTGGACTGGTTCAGCAAGGGCGGCCACCATAGCATCAAGCTCTCGCCGTGTTGCCAAATGGTTGATGTTGGCTCGTGAGGCGGAGGAGTCTTGACCAAAGATGATGGCAGAGGATACCATATCCTTGATCTCATCCTTAAAGGCTGAATAATCCTTGTATCCGACGGTGGCCATGTCCACAGCAAACTTGGCAGCAACCTCTGTCAACTCATCCTTCAGTGTGTCGATTGTGTTTGCATTGAGGGACACTGAATTGAGTGTAGAGGTCAATTCCTCTTTGGTGATGGTTGATCATTGAAGAGAGCCTAGAGTTCTGTTTGAAGATTGGTGGTGGTAGTGGTGAGCTACGTCAGGGCCTCTGTGGTTTTCGTCAGAGCCTCTGAGATGGCGGTGTTGGGTTGGGGGTGGTCGAGCTTTTCAACTCTTCCAAGGTTTGGAACACCTTCGTAGAAAAGGTTTTAAACTCTTCCTTTGTCACGTAGGTGTCCTGGGGAACATTCAGCCTAACACATGGTTTGAATTAGGCCCTGGAGTATTGGGCGCCCTTAGAGGCTGGTTTGATGTAGCCTTCTCAGGGTCTTCCACTGGATCCTCGAACTTCCCTTTCGGAAGAGCCTACCAGTGTTCTGTTGATGTCATGCTGTGGGGATGAATCAGAGCCATGCCTAGCAGAGAGGTCAAGTGGAGAGTGTGGGTGTTCAAGACCCACACCCTCGGTGTTCCTCACAGACGTCTCTGAAACGTCATGGTTGTCACTCTTGTGAGTGGAGGCAACAGATGCCTCTGTGTGTGGTGGTAGCAGGTCAGTGGGCAATGTGACGTTTATTTGCTCATTTGAATCCTTTTGAGAGGACTCAGTGAGAGAGAGTTCCCGGATTAAGCCTGAGAGGACCAAGAATCGTCCTTTGAGGAGCTAGAAGGGGTAGGGTTCAGAGTGTGCACTCCTTTTTCAATAGAGGGTCCCTCTTGAATAGGGCCTCTAGAGACGTGGGTTGCACTGGGTTATGGGCTTGGATGTGTGCCTTCGACATCTTTTTCTCCATTGAGTCCCTCAGTATTTTTTACACCCTCTGTACCTATATCCCCTTGCACCTCTGTCTCATCACCCTCTGTCCTTAAAAGGACCCCTTCTTCTTGACTGGCAGTGAAACCAGTCACATCAACCACATTAAACTGGTTGTGTGTGGCATCCCAATGAATATGGGATTCAACCCTAGCACCTTGTTCCTTAGCAGCGTCATCTTCGCTTTCACCACCAAATAGTTGCTTGTATAGTTCATCTTTCATCTTCTCTGGGTCCGTCAGAGGCTGAGATGCCTCTGTGGTCTTGGTCTTCTTGCGGACCAAATGAATTACATACAACGATCTGAGGCACCCTCTCTTCGATTATGGCCTTGCGAAGTCTTCTTCGTTTCTTTTGTGGGGAGGGTGTCTTTGGTGGTGATGGCACCTTTGCAAAGCCATCGTAGCTTAGGGACTCCGGAATGCACAACAACCTAGGACCCTCTACAATGGGTTCCTTAGGTGCTTTCTTCTTCTTTTGCCTAGATGGACCCTCTGCTTCTACGGGTCTCTTTTGGGTTTTCTTTTTCTTTGACACCAGTAATACCTCACCTCTATCTACTCTCATGGGCACATTTTCCTCACCCCTCTGCTCACTGGCCTCTGCTGGCCCCTCCTGGCCCTTCCCTTGCTCCCTCAGCTCTCGAAAAAATTACTTTTGAGCCTATTTGGACGCCTATGCGTGGGTGGGTTACAGCCACCAGCTCTGGTGTCCTGTTCCCACGGCAGTACATCACCCTAGATCTCTCAGAAAGGTGACCTAACATATTATTCAATAGAGGCCTGTGATGCCTATATCCGAGCTCATGTATAGTGGGCTTGAATTCCTTCATTGGGTGGAGCTTGACATAGGGCTCTGCCGCTGGTAGCTCTGCAGCGAGTTGCTCAGCAAATACTAACCCAAAGAACCTCTGCAGGATGAGGTTTGGGTGTGCTCCGGTGCTCTTCTTCTTGGCGTTCTTCTGCGTAGCACACTTCTTTTTCATGAGGCCGACTATGTCAGCAAAAATGAGTTGTGCATAGTCCAATGGTAGGTCAAAATAAACACCATACATGATGGAGAGCATAGCGTCTGAGGTCTGGTCGTGACTCCCCACCTTTCCCGTTAAACAACAGTTAATGATAGAGAACATAGTGTTCGAGACTGGAGGAAGTCCTTTCCTCTTGAATTGGCCACATTTGGTGATTGGATCTTTGGAGACATAATGGTGGAACTTGAGAAAGGCCAATAATTCAGCTTCAGTTGGTTTGGGAGAATATTTCTCCAGCATAAGTTCATCAAGGGTAGGAAGTTGAAGCGCCTCACGGAGGTTGTTCACATTCATGTGAAGACCGATGAACTGGTCCGTTGATGGATGGGTGGCATAGCCAACCACACTTTGGCCGACATCGTCCAAGTGCACCACACGAGCACTGAGAAGAAATTGGGATAGGTAAGTTTCAGGCACATTCTCTTTTCGTGTGGTTAGGGTATGACCAATAGGATGGTTCAGGAGGACTTTCAGTAATGGGTATGTAGCCGCTTGACATCCTTCACTGGTGAGGTCCAAGTAGTAGTTGTTTGGTTTCTTAGTTAGGGTTACAGTTTCATACTATTGTTCAGAAAGGACAAGGCATGAGTCGATAGGCCAGGAGATTGAGAAACTTGTTGGGATTGGGCACGGTTGCCAGATACTACAGAGCTTGAGGATGAGGAAGCCATTGAAGAAAATTAGTTGCAGGTCGTCGGAAATCGTAAGTTCGCCGGAGTTTTTGAGAAGGTTGTGGAAGCGTCAAGAATAAAATGGGGAAGATGAGGGTATTTACATAGGAGGGAAATAGGAGGGTTTGAATTTGGGACGTTGGATTAATAGGTAATTAGTGGGCTTTCATGTCAAAAGGCGTTTGGGGGCGTCGTGAAATTGACGTGTAATAGAAATATGACACGTGTGTCCTGGGAATACACGATTGATGACGTGCACCCCTACTTTTCTGATACGCGCGTGAGCAACTGTTGCCCTTATCCATAAACCACGCGCAGCATATCAGATTCAAGAACTATGAAGAGAGTTCTCGCAGTGGCCTAAGGGTCTGACAGAGCCTCTGTGATATGTGTGGGGCCTTCTAACATGTTTCACCTTATTTTTACCTAAACAATTGAAAATCCTCAGAGAGGTGAGTGCTTGACCAGAAGCTCAAAATCAAAGAGCCTATGTTAGAAGCGCCAGAGGGTCTGTTGAAATGAGTTCTGATACTATCACTAAAAGATTTTGCACCCTCTGTGGTTTTATTCTTTTCTCATAGAACAAACTCCCCTAAGAGCTATGTTGGGTTTGAAGAAGTTACAACTGCTGCAGTTGGTTACCACTGCTGATGAAGATTAC
>LUCG01169681.1:0-18077 GCA_001633085.1 Carthamus tinctorius
GTTCATTTCTTTCAATTTACCTAGATCAATCGTTTACATCAACATCCTAACTTAGAAAAAAAGGATAAAAGATGATATTTGTGGATGATGTTTAAGATAAGTTGAACCAACCTTTAAACGCTTGAAATTTACTCGTGAATTTCAGTTTGTTAAGCGCTGCCATCATGGTATTTCCTTTTGGTTTCACTTCTGGATCGTCAATGTCAATATCATCTAGAAGAAAATATGTCAACATTGTAAAATGTTGATTAATAGCTAAACTATTGTTATTCCGAATGACATTAGAGCAAAAAAAAACATCAAATCTAGTGGAAAGTCAAGGAATGTACAAAGGTCAAACCTATATCCAGTTCAAGATCATCTTCATCTGTGTGGAGACTTTCTTGGGTTTCACTCTCCATTGGAAGTTAGTGATGGAAAATAATGTCAACAGTTCTTCAAATCTTTCTCTAGCAGATTCTGGTTCTGTTTCTGGCTCATGCGTTGGTTTGCTTTCTTTAATCATAGAACTAATGATTCCCTGTTGCATAAAAAGGGTGGAAATATCAATACCATATTAACCATGCCAATTTGGAGCTCTAAAAGTTTATATTACAATGATAACCTTTTTTCTCTTTGTTGATGACATGTTCTGATTGAATCCCTTGAGGAACTATTAGATCCTTGTTCTAAACTCGGGTTGCTGAGTCTAAATGCCTAAGGGAAATAAAAAGCATTGCCGTGAAAGAATTAGATTGCACATGCCACATCTGTAACCTTTAGGGAGATAACCTTTATGGTCCCAAGCTGACATAATTAATGAGTTCTTTTGAGCAAGAAAAGGAGTTTGATAATATAAAAACCTGAAAGAGAAAGTATGATTTACTACCAAACATTTGGATGAACAAGCCTTTAGAAGGTTTCTTGGAGAGCTGCTCCAGGGACGGTAGAGAGTAACAGTAAACATTTCTTAGTTTGATGAACGCATTAGTAAACATTTGAAGAAAAGTCTAGACAAAATTGATAGACTAATTATTGAACTTTCATAGTTTTCCCACTTGGATGGCTCAAAATACTTAAATTCTCAGAATCATAATTAGAAATGACTTTCCTATCAACTAAAGCCTCTCAAATTTCATTTAAATTTGTCAATTTGGATGAAACTAAGTATGAATGATGAGAGACATACTTATAAGAGGATGGAGAGGGAGGTTCATATGAGAAGCATGCCAATTTAAGAAAAAACGAGGAGCAATCTCAGCCACACATCTTGGGTTACGGTGGACGTGATCACGGAGGATTGACGTGATTCATGGGAGGGTGAAGATTATTAAAGTGGTGGACCTCGGTCAAAGCCACCAGCGTTGATCGGATGAGTTTTTCTTAAAAAGTTATGTTTTTCGCATGAACCTTTCTCAGAGGATGGATCCCAAGCAAATAGGGAAAATTGGGAGTTTTGGTTGTTGCTAATAATTAGAAGCAAAATCGTTGGCTTAAAAAATATAAGCCAGTGTTCTACAATTTGGAATTGAGCAACCAAAGCAGCATTATCAAGTTTTGAATTGCCACACTCCAAATGACTATGTGGAACTGGGACTAAATCAAAAAAATCAAAACCAAAGTCCAGATTGGTATCTAAATTTATAGACAACATCAAAATCAAAGAAACTTTCCATGGTATACCTGATTTGTGTACCTGCAAATAAGAAGCAAACAAAAACCGCCTACCTGCAAATAAGAAGCAACCAAAGAAACCTTAAAATTACCTCTATCCGATGAGCGATAATAAGCAATCGAACACCAAAAATCAATGACCAGTAGCAATCGATGAATAAACAGTCCCTAACAGTAAAGCTTCGTTATGTGTTGATATGGATCGATCATGTACAACCATCCACAACGAAAAGCCTGGGAGATAGAAGACAGCAAGATATGCCAAACCAAACCAAAAACCTAAACAAAATTCAAATTAAAAAGTACCTGCAATAACTTCAAACAATAAGATAAAACCTTACTTGGGATCGTCTTTTTATTATATGGATCGGTCATGTAGATCCCTTCACAACGAAAAATTTGGGAGCTACAGTAGATACAAGAAATTGAGATATTGAGGAAGAGATGGAACCCTAAATCTTCACCTCTTAAGGGTTGTGAATGACACGAACCATTATAGAATCGTACTCAGTGGGTTAGCAAGAAACCAAAAGCAAACGAAACATTTTATAATCAAGATAAAAAAATAGGTAAGCAATAAGTCGAAAATCAGAAATCAAAATCGAAAGCAAATCAGATGAAATCGAAATTGAAGAAGAAAGATGAACATGCAGAAGAAAGAAGAAATCGAAGCAAACATTGAAGAGAAACTGAAGAAATCGATCCAACTGAAAAAGAAGGTGGGGAGAGTGAGGTGCTCCTTCTTGGAGAATGAATGGTCGTATTTTTGAATTGTGGGAAACTCTGGTGAGTTTTGTTTCTAATTGACAATTATGAGTTGTTTTTTTTTTTTAAATATGTAAAAAGTGGATGGGGGTAATGATGGCTAGTTTTAAGAGTTTAAGATATTTAAGACATTAAGCTTAAATGAGTTGTACTATATGTTTAAAGTGGTTGTATTTAAGAGTTTTCTTAAATTTGTTTTATATAGTAGTATAAATATAGATGATAGAACCTTATGGAATTGGAATGTTTAATTTTCTTTGATCAGATTCTATTATTTTGTTTAGTTCATAAAATGTGAAGGATTGAATCTTTGAATGCCAACAACTTCCATGAAAGAGGGATTTGAACATTCCATCATAAAACCAAGAGATTTCAATGGAATAGAATTTGATATCTTGTAATTCTAAAATTAGTCTTTCCAAAGTTTTATGAAATTATTTTATTAAAGTATTTATAATTTGTTTATTAAATTATTTGATTAAAGCATTTATGAATTGATTGGTTAAATTATTTAATAATTAACTAATTAATGTATTTTTAGTTAAATTTTTTTAATATCTAATGACTATTTTCTTAAAGCATTTTTTAAAAAACTAAAATTATCAAAAAAAGATATTTTGGTAATTTACCAAAATTTCATTCTAATTCCAAAACTAGATTATGTGAATCAAACGCCAGCTAACAATTTTGTAAATCTTAAATGGATTAAAAATTTCATTCTAATTCCAAAACTAGATTATGTGAATCAAATGCCATCTAACAGTTTTGTAAATCTTAAATGGATTAAGGACATCCACAATTCATACAACTCTATAAGAATGTAATGAAGTGCTACATTGGCATTTTACTCGACCCCTCCATCCACTCAATTTATTCCATAGTCCATGTAACTCTCTACAAGAGTTCAATGGGGACCACATCGATTCTATACTACGGTTTAGTGTTCATAACTCATACACTAGCCCCATCGTAGATGCTATAAAACGACCACAGACACCAATAATTTAAGTTAGAGTAACCTTTTTATCACAAATTAGCATTTAACATAAGTAAAATATTTTAAAAAGTAGAATGTAAAATGGTGATTCTGAAACAACCTCCTCTCCACCACAATTATATTTATAACAACAACTCCTCTTTTACTTTTTGAATAAACAAAGAAACAAGAAGCACCAACTCCTCCTAGTCCTAGTCCTAGTGATAGAAGAAGAATTTCTTTATTCATCATCATCATATCATATTTATTATATTTACAAAGAAAGAAAGAAAAGAAAGAAAAAATTGGGGTTTTTTTTTTTTTCTGGTCTAGAAATTGACTAGTGAATTTCTTTCTTGTTGCAACAGCTACTTGTTCAATCGTCGGTTGTTAAACCCTCATTTTCCCTATCTCAATCGGTAGTTCATTTGTTGACTCCACTCCAAGCAACAATCTCATCTCTTCTCTTCTCTTCTGAAATTATATGTATGTCGGAATTTCTGATTTATCTCATCACTCTTCTCTTGTGATCACAAACTTGGGGTTTATGGGGTCAAAGCTCAAACAATTTCGGCTTTTCTTCTTCTGCTTGCTGTGCTTTCTTTTCTCAAATTTTCAGCCAGCTGCAGGATTAAGGCCTCTCAGGGAGAGAGCTCGTTCATGGGGTGATGAGGTTAGTCTAATATTCCTTTCACCTTGACGATTACTTTTCCATTCCTGCTAAATTCTCTTTTTCAACATTGAAAGTTTAAACCTTTTGAGGAATATTTGTGAGCTTTAGGACAAATGAATGTTACAGAGAAAATTGTAATAAATTAAGTCCAGATTTAGGACACAGGTTGAAGACAAAGTTTATGCCACATTTGAGCTTTTCTTTGGTAACTGTGGGCCAGTTTGCGAGTAATTCGATTAATCCCATGGGGTTCTGAAGATAACAACTAGGAAAATCCCAGTGGCCACTAGGAGACTTGAACTTGCGACCTTTGTGGAGGAGCTCTATTTGCCTGTTAAGCTAGCTCTCAAGATAGCCACATTGGCTTTTGTTACTAGAATTTTGGTTTCCTGTGTATAACAAGTAGAATTCGATGGGTTTTCACGAGTTAAAAGTGAGTTGTCCTAGGAAAATTTGAAGATGAGTTGGTCTAGAAAGGATGTTGAGGAATTCCATGGGAGAATTGTATTTTTCAATTTGTCACTCTTTTCTTGCTTTTATGCTCACTAAAGGGAAGCTGTATTACTTTGTATGATAACAACATGTTCTTTTAGTAAATGGTTCTGCTGATACTGTTTGGATGAGATCCTCTGTTGGTTCAGTTATAATTTATTAAGGAAATCTTGAGAAAACAACAAGTATACAATACATACACGATGGTTTGTTCATGTGATGGGAAGATGTACGAAGAAAGTATGTCTTACTTAGCCAACCACATGGATCTTGTTGGTGCAATTTAAGCCAATATGATATTCATGGATGGCTAGGATTTTAAGCGTTGCTCTCTTACGATAGGTTATAGGTAAAGGTTCATAGAGACCAAAATGCCTCGCGATACCACTTAAGGTCTATTCATTTTCGTCATTTAGCAATTTCATTTCATGAGCCCAGTTGGCTTGATGTGAGGAGAAAGAAAGATGGCGAGAAAATGGAGGACGCTGAATGGGGGAAAACGTATAAAGGAATCAAGACTATGATTTCATCTTGCAAATGAAGCTTTTATTTGTAGTTAATTGAACCAAAACAGTTTGTAGACTCTACCCTTTCTTCCACTAGTAGTTTTTGGCACTTTTCTTCTTGTTTTGATATTATTAAATACATCTTCTAGTACATACCCATAGACCTCTACTTATGTAAGTTGAGGCATTGATGTGTATCTCAACGCTTGTGGTGTTGCAGATTATTTGCGGTTTGCTAGACTGAAATTAACATTTTGGTCATCAATTTCATCAATATTTAGTCTGATACATATCTTAGTTTGTTAAGGATCTCAAATTTTCATCAACATTTAGTTTGATACATATTGTGCCATATACTTTACTGCTACATTTTAAGTATTAAATTTACATATTTTGGAGTTTGATACTATTGCTGTTTGCTAGCAACTTTTATATTCGAGACGCAACACAACACATATGTTTTATCATTCCTTAAGATTCTGAGTTGCCATTCAGTATCAACTCAAATCAAGATTCAAGCCGGTGTTACTAACCTAATAGATTGAGTGGTAGTCCTAAAAAAGATCGTCTACAGAAATTAGGAATTGATTTTGGGAAAATTATGAAATGTGAATGCAAAAAACACAATCCTACTTGGCATTGTTTGTCTAGAATAGCTCATTCTTCTAAAGTATACTGCAAGAACAATGGCGTTTGCAGTGAAAAGACAAGTAGCCACGTATGCTGGTCCATATTGTCAATTTCTTGTCTTCTATTTGTTAGAAATGTCAAATGCACAGTTGTTTTTGGGATTGTGGTGGTGGCCATATTCTATATGATTCTTGATAGAAGTGTTTGGTCATATATGCAACCCTAGTTATGGTTTTTTTGCTGTTCTCTTCATTACAACATTTATGTAGGATTCTTATCCATTATGTATAGTAGAAATTATTTTACATTTTGCACTTGCTGAACTGTATCATACTATTCTAAACATTTAATGTATTGAATTATTGAGTAGAAATAGAACATGATATTGAAATATCAAAGCTTGAGTAAAACGTAATTTAACCCTCCGCTTCTTTCAGTGGCTTGTTGCAAGGAAAGATGAGAACGAATTGGGTCCATTTTCTGCATGGAATATAACCGGGACATACAGAGGTCTGTAAGTTAATTAGCTAGGATATATGATCATATTGTTACTAGTTTACTACTATTAATGGTGCATAATTTTTTCTTCAGCAAGTCTTAATTTATGGAAGAAACTCTAATTTAAAATATTGGGATTCAAGCAGTTAATAAAAACTAAAATGGATATCAAAATGCCTAACTCCTTGTTCTACATAGTCCACCTCTTCTGAAAAGGGTTTTCCAGTTAACAGGAAAATGGTTTGGGAAGTGGGCATTTATTCTACAACATACCATAATACAGAGCTGGACAATAGTTTAGGAACATAGTAGGTAAAAGACCAGTGTAGAATTATAGACGTTGTTTCCAAAGATGCTCATAGACATTTATATAAAAAAGGTTAGGGAACACATATTTATATGTTTGTTATAACTAAGTCAAGAAGAGTGCTATCATTGACCATCAAAACTTAGCAAAACACTAGCACATGGAGTGAAAGAGACTGGTGAAAGCTTCAGATAAGAACTGGGTGCCCAGTGTCCAACGTGACACACAAAAGGCTCAAAGTATGAAAAGGTGTACCTGGTAATTTGTGTGTTTTCCCATAGTGACTAGTTCCATACTGTTGTGCATATTTCGGATGGTATCTTCCCTTTGATATACCGCTTACTTGCTGCTTTTGGAAGAAATTCTTGGATCTTAGATGATATTTGGCTCTTAGCTCACTAAGGGGTAGGTTTAGTTGACACTAGTTTATGCTTCTCCCCAAGTCCCATGATAAACCATAGAACTGAAACGAAATGTGGAGATACTACATACCATCATCCCTTAAAAACAGACTATATGCCCAGTTGAAAATTGAAATGGGTACTTCAGAGTAGGTGCCACATACCGTAAAATAGTTAGCATGAACACTGAAACCTGATAATTGATATTGATCTGAACAAGCATCAAGACTAATATATAATGCTGCTTAATTTCACCCTTTAAGCTTTGGGCATTAAGATATTTACTTAGGAGTAGTAGTGACATGTTGGTCGCTAGGAACTTGCCTTATGTTCTGTTTTTATTGTAATAGACAGCACCAACTATCTTTTTCTTTTGGCTTTGCCTTTGGTTGTTTGTGTTGCTTTTCGTCTTTATAAAATTGCCGATTATTTTCCTCAAAAAAAAACTATCTTTTACTTTTGGTGTTATACAGCTAATTGACTTGGACAAGTTTCCGGAATTGATGTTGTGTTTGTATCAGGGGCTTGGAAGTTCCTCCAGTCCTCAAATACATCTTCCAGGTTTCCAGATTTCAAGAAATCAAGCGGCAATTCGGTGTTGGAGCTGATCACTAGGCCAACTAAGATAAATGGTGTACATTATGTTCAGGTAATGCGTAATCCCTATCATATTATGGTTATATATACCAAAATTGTCAGCCTCAGATGTATCTTTCACATTGAAGGCTTACAAATGTAGCTATATTTCTGTGGAATTGTGGATGTACTTACCTTTAATGCACAGGCTTTATTATGTGGTATACTCCAAAAAGGAAAAAACACGATCTAATAGGGGTGAAAAGTAGATTTTGTTATCGGAAACCAATGGATTAGGTGCACAGACACAGAGATGCTGCAAATAGATCTAATTGTTCGTCTATTTCTCCATGTATGCGTCTGTGTATGCAAGACTTGGGATTAATTTTTTTGTGGCC
Source organism: Carthamus tinctorius (assembly GCA_001633085.1). Lineage (NCBI taxonomy): Eukaryota > Viridiplantae > Streptophyta > Magnoliopsida > Asterales > Asteraceae > Carthamus > Carthamus tinctorius. Next base: position 7,876 of record LUCG01169681.1, read on the forward strand.
TTGCTATTTTATTATACCTTGATAAGGAATTCTACATTTGTAACAAGAACTTTTGATTCCTAATATGACAGGGTGTAATGATTTTCCATGACGTGTTTGATAATGAACCTGAAGCTGGCCGTGTCCAAATTAGGGTAGAAGGTGTATATATATGGCCGTTCAGACAACTTCGAATGGTCGCCAACAGGTACTTCTCTCAGGTGTAGTATTATCTACTATAAAAGTATGTTCTCTAGCTATTGCATATGACTGCCTTTTCAGTTTGCAACATATTACCCCTAGGCTTCTTTAGATTACCTTTTCAGGCTTCTCAGAGGTTTGATCTTTGCAACTTGTAGCATGAGTGTGTTCATGGTTTAGACATGTATCAAGTGTAGTTCTTTCATAGTTTTGTATTTATACCAAGAGGAGGTTGTTAGGAGGAGAGCTCAGATATATGTATATGAAGAGGGATTTGAGTGATTAAATTATAACCACACGTTCAACTTAGATTGAAATATGTGAAAGAATGGCATTCATGTCTTTGAACCTCTTAATGTTTTCTATTCGCTTTGACCACATAAAGTTTGTTCTAGGTTCATGTTTAGCCTATGCCATAGGAGGCTTCTTGTTGTTGATAGTAGTATCCTGGATATTACTAAAATATCTTATTTGACATTGCATCTGAGTGACTATATTGTTATCATTTTTATTTTACATATAAATAACACTAAAAAACGTTTGCATGTAATTGATAGGTGGACTTACAAACTGCCATCCTATATCAGAAAACATACTAGTGTTGAATTTGATTATGAATTAAAAGGATTTTTTGTGGTTCAACCTATGATCTCTTTCTCTATCATCATCAATAGTTGATCCATGAAATATATGGAGCCGTGACCTTACATATTTATTGAAATTTTCTATTTTCGAGTTTGGAGAGGGTAATATAGATGATTTGTACTAATTTTTTTACTCAATATGTTAAATACAAAAAAATCAAGTGTCCCTGGCTAGCTCCTCCTTGACGTAGTCACTGGTAATGATTGTCAAACAAATGCTCTATGTAAGATGCAGTATTAGTATCACTCTTCTCTCTAGTGGTGATTTTGGGGAGTAAAACTTTGCTTCCACTATTCTCCCTCCCAGAGACAAATGTAACATGCGGATGAAAGTGTAAAACTTGTAGGTTACAGTATTCACTTGTTTTTGCTTTTGTTACTTCCCTCGTAATTTATAAAGAGAAAATAGTGATTGTTTTCTTAACTCTTCATCCTATACCGAAAGTATGTTGAAGGATATCTTGATCAAATGAAATACATGTATGATACTCTTTGACTTGCAGTGGCAAAGAGGGAGAGTTTGGTCAAGAAGAGGATTATATACTATCCAACCCATATCACTTGGTAATCTTTATTGCTCAGTGATATTCATATTATTATGTGGTTATAGCTACAGATAGATGATTGTATTGATCATGGTGACTGATACTCAAAGGGGGCGTTTGGTTTGATGGAAAGATTTGGAGGGATTTGGATTTCATGGAAGGATTTTGAGTTGTTGGGATTTGGAATATTTGGTGTGTTTGGTTTCCTAAGATTTGGAGAATTTCATTCTTTATAAAATATTTGTAGAAGGAATTATAAATATTTGTAAAAGTTGATCAAATTATCTTTTTATTAATTGTTATTACAAAAAAAATGTTTTTAACATATTTTAGAACATTATTACATACAAATCCCACAAAATCCAGTGAAATACCAACCACCACCGTGGGATTTCAAATCCTGGAAATCCTTCAAACAGAACATGGGACCGGAATGGAATTCAATTCCAAATCCATTCCAATCCAATCCTGCAAAGCAAACGTGCCCTAAGTTTAATTGTTGATTCATCTCTCAACAAATATTTGTTTTTGTGGAAAATTTCTCCATAATTTCTTTTTATCTATCTTGGAATTTCTGATTGCATCTGTAGTGGGAGAGTTGAAATACGCATAGGGTAAAACGTATTACCCACCTCACTAGGTTTGTCATTTTAGGGGGGTACGGTTGGGATCTAGGATAGCCGTTCTTATTTCTGCAAAAAGCTATCATGTTTTGAATTTCTGAAACCTTGAACTCGTTAGAATGGAATGTGGGAACCACATGCATTTGTCCATCCTTTTGCAGGTCTTTCCCTGCCATTATGGATGTTGCACCCATTAGAAGATGATCCCAAATAAATAGATATTTGATTTTAGTTGTATTATGTACTTGTTATCTAGTTTAGACTACATAATTGACACAGGGCAACAAAAACTCTCACTTTTGAAATATCATTAATTTTGAAAAGGTAGTTGACGATTAACATCCACCTAAGGATTTACTTACAGAAGAGCTTCAAAGGGGTTTTTATAGACAAGCCTCTCTAAAAAGGAAAGAACCTAGAAACTTAGGAAACTAAATTAAACCAATTTACTAAGGAAACTTGAAAATAAACTAACCTTTTAGGATAAAGAGATAATTAGCGAGTCACCAAAGCCTTATTAACCTCTTTCTTTAAGTTCACTTTCTTTCATGGATGCTAATTGTCGTTGTATCTCTAGTAGTTTAATAATATCACACCTTGCAAGATTCTATTCTTTGGTATGAGCCACACCTTAACCTTATACAATGGCCCCTTGCTGTCATGGTCGCTTAGCCTGTCAAGCCTATTGACTAATTGAGACTTTTGCCCTTGTAGGATAACCGAGTGACTCGTTGGGCCTTCTAGATTAACGTATTTACTTTTAACTCAAGAAGTTTAATATCCTTCAGTTCGACCATTTTTGTTTAGTCTCATGAAGAATCATGTTTACCAATTTTGAGGTCATAAATCTTGTCATGTTACTATGTGAATGGGTCTTTACCACTTCTATGTCACATGGCCTTCTTGCATAGCAACTAAAGTTTAGAGGTTTATATGGGAAATTGGGAATACACAAGGTTTTGCTTTGCAAGGAAAAACGACAAGTGTGTAAGATTGAGAAAGGGATATCCTCAAGTTAGGGGAGAAGTACAGTTGCGTTTGTCACATGGATGGCAGTAAAAGAATAACAAGGAAGTAGAAGTGGCTATTTTATTAAGAAGAAATGTATAATATAAATGCCTAGCCAATTAAGTTTGGCCAATAACAGTGATAAAGGTTTCCTTTTGTTGTGGCATAGGTTTAGAATGAGGTACTGTCTTGGTAGTAATTGAGCCTTATATTTTTGGGATAGGAGTTGCTCTTTTACTGAGGAGTATGGGATGTATCAACATTTGAGATAACAGTAATTCGATAGAGATCTATATTCTTGGTAGCTTTAGATCTTCTTTTCTTAACATTTGAAATACCATTCACCCATGAATAGGTGCGTAGGTGATCATAGGAGAGGGATTGGCTTTATGGAATACGATAATCTTTCAGATGCACTGTTTTAGAAAATTACTTAAATGAAAAAGGAGTATGGATAGCCTCATGTGATGGGCTTAAGGAAGGAAACAAATTAATTGAAACATATATTAGCTATTAAGAACCGGCAACCTGATGATTGAATTGTTAATTGAACGACTTGTCTAAATTGAAGTTGTTCATACCCTTTTAGTTTCCATACATCGTACATATTCAAAGAAACAAGTTCTCGATTCTTGGAAAAGGGTAGATGTTACAATATCAAATAACATACTTTTCTAATTGCAAAATATTTGTGGCATCTTAGGGGAGAAATGGGGATCTATTTTTACTTTTTTGAATGCGGAAGTTATCTATATAGTAATGTTCCATCAAAACATGGTGTGGAATTTAAAAGACACGAATCATTAGCTAACCGAACTTGCTGCTGATTTAGTATGATTGCAAATTTAACCCCGAAATACTACATGTTTTTTGGGCAGTGGAGATCACCACCCAAAATTGAGTGTTCAATTCTGTTATCAATATGGTTGCTATGATCACCCTTTTCCTCTCATCAAGAAAATGGAACCCACTAGGTTCTGATAGAAGTGAAGTCAACAGAATGAGAATGTTTAATGACCAAAATGACAACAGCCCTAGGTTCTGATATTTTTCTTATTTGTAAATTTTATGTTACAAACTTGTAAGTTACACCTTTTCAGCTTGGAGTTTTCTCATCACAAGTCTTCCAGGAGTCTCCCCGTGATAAGATCTGGAAGAGCAAACAATGTAGTTTTCTTCCCATCATTTGTATTAATTATTTCCCCCAATGAAGTTCCGGAGTAAGTATTTGAATTTGTTTTTGCAGCCCCAATTAGTGACATGGACAAACACTGTAATGTAGAAATCTCTGCTCAAATTTCACGCGTCTCATCCACCCAAACTGGTACTGTAGCTGTATAATAAATTCCTTTCTTGAAAGTTCATTTTTCTTGTATTAAAAAGGGCACATGCTAACCTAGCAAAGAGTTGTTTGAAACAATTGCTTTGTTCCCTAATCAGCTTGCTGAGTGGATAACCTTGAGGTCCAAATCCGACAATTGCGTAATACCCAGTAAATTACCAAGGGTGTTTCATAACAGGCAGCAACAAAATGACCACCTTGCTTGGTTTCCAGGGTCTTGCAAAATGCATATATTTATTTTCAAGCCATTTGAATATTTCTTGGTTTCCTGTTAGATGGAGACCATGATCGTTATTACATGGAAGGCTTAATGGAGAGCCCTTCTGCTGATGATGATGGAGATTGTTTCTCACCCATGCTAATGAATGCTACTTCAGTCAACATAGAGGTTTACTATAACAAAGCAGTGAATTACACTCTAATGGTCACTTTTGTATCCTTCATCTCATCCCTTCCTTGTTTATTTTAAATAATTCAATGCATGTTTATTTTAAATAGGTTATTTCAGTATAAAGTAAGTACATCTTGTATCGAGTGTACAGGGACCCAATTCTTAGTGTTATTCTTCTAACCGATTGTGAATGATCAATGGCTTTATTGTTTCCCTTAAAACTTTTCGGGATATCAGATTTCTTTTCTTCAGGTTCTTCTGTTAATTCGGCAAATGGAACATAGTAATACGCAATCTGTAAGATTACTTCTGATAATTGTTCTTGTATTGTGGTATTCAAATAAATTTGAAGACTGTTATTGTTGACTAGAAAAGATACCAATGTGGATTTGGCAATCAACTGCAGGGGGCTGCAAAAGTATCAATTTTGATGATCGGGCAACAGGCTATCATGGATGCATATCTTTGCCTTTTACATTTGACTGCCGGGATATTAGTTGGTAAATTTTTTACTTCATTTGGGAATGTTTGGCAACTTCCTTTTGTGGTGTTTTTTGGCAAGAAAATTACCTTTTTTGTTATATACTTATATACTCTTTCATAGAAGTAAAAAGGGGTGAACAATGCAATATAGCATTATTTGCATATATTCCTAAGCATAGCACACACAACTCAGGCAATTAGGAAATTTCTCAAGCCGTCTATTATAGTATTTCTATTCTCTATGTTATTTGCTCCCTGATCTTGATGGTGACGTTTTTTTTTGTTGCTAAAACTTAAGAAAATAATATTTTTTCTCTGCAAAGATGTTTTTAATTTTTCCTATTGATTATCGACATGTATTGAGTATGTTGTATGCCTTGCAGAGTCCCTATTTAATGCTTTTGCTACGGCTGCATTTTTTAAGTTTGTGGTGTTCTCAATCTTTGAGATGAGGTATCTTCTTGCTATATGGAAGGCAAGTCGACCTATGAACAATGGAGAGGGTTGGGAAGCTATGAGGCGTGAACTTTCAGTTCTTTACAGTCGATTCTGTAAGTACTGTTGTTAAACATCATGATCACTATTTGTTTCGTTTGTGTCAGAATTGCTTTTAGTAGGCATATATATGCCATTTTCAACTTTTCCTCTTAAATTGTACCTATTTGCATGCTATCATTCTTCTGAAAAGTGTTAAGCTGAACTAGGTAGTCGAGTGGCTTTTTAACACGTGGTTCCCTAAGAAGGATCGAGTGGACCCTTAAGTTATGCGTAAGAGAATTTCAATTTCAGCATAATGCTAGTAAGGATGAACATTAGGACAAGTTATTTCTTTACTTATTTTCATTAAATTTTGAACATAACTGAAATACTCGTTTTAGATTATTGTAACACATGAGAACAAAAAATTTGATACTACTTTCCAAAATGACTTCATTGCTCAACTGATTCAATTACTCATAAAGCACTTGAAAGATTCTCTCTAATTGAAGGGTATTTAGGTACGTGGCATATGGTCAAACAATTTGCCTTTTTAAACATCACAATTTTGTTGGAATGGAGAGTATATGGCAACATTACTAAGATTGTTCTATAAACCAAATAACAGGTGGCAGAGAATAGGAATCACTTCTTTGCACTGTGTTATGTTGTGTGATATAAGTTCTGACCTTTTCGTTTGGACCAATAGTAACCAAATGTCTTAAACACCGATCAAGAATGACGGAATAAGGGGAACCTTATGGACTTTAATCAATACCAATAATTCTTTGTAATGATAAAACAAGCAAGTCTAACCGTGGATTAGAAGTTACCATGCAAACAAATGTTTTATTTTTCATAGGATATTCCCACAGGAAGTTGATGCGACTTTTATGGGAGGGAGGGAAGTATTTAGGAGATCATTGTTGTTCTATTTGAACCTACAATCTCCTAGTCATCATTTATCTATTTTAATCCGTTTATGGGATTAACGTATCTTAGTTATATTTGTAGGAGGGTCAGGATCACGGGAAAACCGCAATAAAAGTGAAAAATTGAATAGCACATGTGCATACAAGTAACTTGTAAGCAATTTGTCTGGTATAATGCACAGGTGCATGAAAACCAAAAAACAGCTTCAATTACTTGTATGCACATGTGTATACCGTCAAGATGAATGGTTACAAGGGTGTTCCTCAGTTATTCATTTTTTTGGGGTTTTCTCCTAAACCTCCCTCATTTATTGGAAATGGGTTCTCGACGACTCTTTTACCAGGGTTTACTACCAAAATGCCGAAGTACTGATAGTTTTTCGCTAAATTCAACAAAGAACAATCAAGTTCGATCAAATATGTGTGACAATTGACAGAAAACATTTCAGTGCTTATGTGCATCGTCCGAAATTTATAAAGAAAGTTCATACGGGTAGCATTAATTTGAGAACTCCGATGTATCTATTTTTTCTAAATTTGGCTAAAGCTGTAGAAGATAGTTAAATTAGAGAATGACAATAGTACATTTGTATATTCATGATTAACCTTTTTGTTTCTGCTTTCTTTGTGTCTGGTTTAAGTTTAGTTGACTCCATGTGTATTGCACTAATACTTGTATATATTTCGCAGATGGAATCCTTTTAGGTGGTATTTTGGTCATGTATGAGTTCCATAGATATCTGCGGCCTATACTTCTTCTATTGCATTCCTTTTGGATCCCGCAAATCGTCACAAATATTGTTCGTGATTCAAGAAAACCGTTGCATCCTCATTATGTACTCGGAATGTCTTTGACTCGGATGGCAATTCCTTTATACGTCTTCGGCTGTCCTCATAACTTCATGCGAATCGAACCTGATAAAAACTGGTGTATTACTTTGGTTCTCCTTGTTGGTTTTCAGGCTGCAACTCTCATTCTACAACACTATCTTGGATCTCGATGGTTTATTCCTCACCAGGTTTGATATATCACTCTGCAATGGCTTATATCTTTCATGTGTCCATTAAGTTGTTCCATTAGTAAGTAACCGAATATTTGTTTTAAATTAGAGTTCCCCATTAGTGAAGAGTATAGTTTTAGTTTGGCTCAACTTGCTTTGACTGACTCTGAGCTTTTTATTTTAATGCAGATTTTGCCGGAGAAATATTGTTATTTTAGAAGGGTCAACCAGGAGTCAAATCATGCTACCGACTGTGTCATTTGCATGACTGCCATTGATCTCACTCATCATTCAAACGATTGCATGGTATTTAATGAAAAAGAAAATATTGTTGTTTAGTATTGTTTTCACCGTGAATGAATCTTACAAAATGTTGTTGTTATAGGTTACTCCATGTGATCATTTTTTCCACTCTGGTTGTTTACAAAGATGGATGGATATAAAGATGGAGTGCCCAACATGTCGGCGCTCACTTCCACCGGCTTAAAAGTTGATTATATGCGATGAGTCAATTGATTAGACCAGCCCGTTCATTGTGGTATCATGGTAAGAAAGAATGAAAAATATTAATTTTCGTATTATAATATTAGCCTAACATGGAAATCCAAAACATGCATGACCCATTTTGGCGCCTCCCTTTTTCTTGTCCTTCATTCGATGTTATTTGTATTGTGTGCTTCTTAAAAAGCTGTGGGTGTTCAAATTTTTTGGAAAAATCTGTTTACATTTGCTTTGAAGTTTAATGGGAAATAGCAAATTTGTTCTAGAATACACGTCTCTTGAAAGTTGCAATATTTTAGTTTAAGGAAGTAGTTGACTGATTCTAATATCTGTAAACCCTTCATTGAAGACAAAATAAAGAATCTTTTGCATGCATCAATTTATCTTTTTTAGGGATAATTGTGGGTCTATGTGAAAGATCGCAAAACTCGATGATCCTCTCATTAACTGAAAGCCGTTATTTATAGGGTATGTACAAAGAAACCCTATCCGCTAAGTTAGGAAATACAAATCAATAAAATTTTTCTAACAAATCACTTCCGTAATTATCTCTAATTATGCAATCGGCTAAAACTCCCCCGCAGTTTGAGCGGGAGTAGAGCAAACACTCAAGCTGGATCGGAAGGATTCGAACAATTCTCGTGGAAGGCCCTTGGTAAAAATGTCAGCGTATTGTAGAGAGTAAGGCACGTGAAGAACGCGAATGTGGCCAACGCGAACTTTTTCCCGAACAAAATGGATGTCAATCTCGAAGTGCTTGGTTCGCTAATGTTGAACAGGATTATCGGATAAGTAAACGGCAGACACGTTATCACAATAAACCATGGAAGCTTGCCGAAGACGAAGCTGTAATTCGAGGAGTAAATTTCGAACCCAAGTGGCTTCTGCAACAGCATTAGCCACGCCTCGATATTCCGCCTCGGCACAAGATTTGGATACGGTCGACTGACGTTTAGAGGACCAAGAAATAAGATTGTCACCAAAGAGAACACAGTAACCGCTAGTTGATCTTCGAGAATCAGGGCACCCATCCCAATCCGCATCAGAATAAGCCACTAGAGAAGTAGTAGTTGAACGAACTATACGAATACCATAGGCAAGCGTCCCCTGTAGGTAGCGTATAATTCGTTTCAAAAATGCAAACTAAGGCTCATGTGGCTCATGCATGAATAAGTAGACCTGTTGAACAGCATATGAGATATCAGGTCGTGTAAACGTTAGGTATTGCAGTGCACCAGCTAGATTGCGATACAAAGTGGGATCATGGAAAAGAGGACCATCCGTGGCACTGAGTTTGGCATTCAGGTCGACTGGTGTGGTACACAGTTTGCAAGAAGACATAGAAGCACGAGAAATGATGTCCTTTGCATATTGAGATTGATCTAGGAATAAACCATTGGAATTATGTGCGACCTAATTCCCAAAAAATGATGTAATTTACTTAGATCAGTCATAGCAAACTCTCGTGAGAGCATCCGAATAATGGTTTGCAACAGATCATCTGAAGATGCAGTAATCACTATGTCATCTACATATAATAATAAATACGCCATCTGAGTGTCCTGTGTATAGATGAACTAGGAATTATCACACACACTGCTACGAAACCCGTGTGATAATATATAGGTAGCAAACCATGTGTACCAAGCACGTGGTGCTTGTTTTAGCCCATACAGAGATTTCTTTAGCCTGCACACAAAATTAGGAAACTGACGATCCACAAAACCCGGTGGTTACTGCATATACACAATTTCGTTCAAATGGCCATGTAAAAAGGCATTCTTAACATCCAATTGATGTATAGGCCACGAACGAGAAACTGCCACCGAAAGAACGGTACGGATCGTAGCCGGTTTGACAACCGGGCTAAAGGTATCCTCACAATCTATCCCACTGTCTGAGATTTTCCATTGACCACTAATCAAGCTTTGTATCGTTCCAAAGAACCATCCAATTTGAACTTGTGTTGGAATAGCCACATACAACGTATGACAGGTCGATCAACCGGCCGTGGGACTAAATCCCATGTATCATTCTCCTGCAAGGCACTAAATTCGGTCTGCATGGCACGTAAC